>CM031676.1:27254689-27324689 GCA_006182925.3 Reinhardtius hippoglossoides
ATTGTGCCTCCTGGTGGCCAGATGTTGTCCTCGCAGCAGCAACAGCAGCTCGACACGTGAAGGCCTCAAACCTGCTTCCACAGATTTTAAATAAATTCTGATGAAAATGTAAAACGATCAATATGAAATATATTGTGATGAAATATCTGGTTCATGTTGAAGTCAGAGTTTCTCCGATTATTACTGATCAGAGATTCGTGACGTGTATTTTATATTTATTGTTGTTGGCTTTTATTTCCTTTCTGTGTTTTTAACTCATCATTGTTAAAATTACTTTATAAATAACATTTATTAAGATGATTATTATTATCACAAAGAACATCCTGAAAGGTCATTTAAAGGAAAATATCGATTTCATTTTTCAATCGTCAAATTTTCCACTGATGTTTGTTTTGTTATTTTCATTAAAACAATAGAATAAGTGTAATAATACAATCCATATTCAGAGATGAACCATTCTGTGTTTAACAAGTGTTTGTGTGAGCGTCAGTTCCCCTGAAGGGAAACGGGCGAGCGAGGCCGGCGAGCATGAGGAGGAGGGAGAGCGAGCAGCGAGGAGTTTTAATTTGAAAAGCCTCCAGGTCGAGTTCAGAGATAAAGAAAAACACTGTTTTCATTATTCATGTGTCATACATGTCAGGATGACTTATTTATTTTATACATATGATTTATTCATGAAACACGACCCGATGGGGGGGTAGCTCATATTGTTGGATCACATGTGACCTCTTTGTCCTGACAATTTATTTTACATACATCACATACGTGTACACACACTTATATTTATACTGTATATGTGTAATACTGAATATAAACAGTATCAATTTACCTGTTTTGATTGTATCACTCACATTCACGACTCGTCTCCACTTCCTGAAGCTAAAACATCGCTGAAAACAAACGCTGCCACCTTGTGGCAACAAAGTCATATGCAGTCAGAGTCTGGCCCGCCCACACACACACTCGACCAATCCTGAGTCAGTCTCAGCTGTCAATCATGACGTCTGTTTTCATATCATCAAATAACTGATTCAACGTCTACTTGGATTGTTAGTTTGTCCCGTCTGCGAACACGGAGGAGGTCAGTGACCAGTACTGTGGCCCGACACCAGGGGGCGATCGAGAGGATTTATGTGTGACATCACGTGTTAGACTTTTTCCGTGTAACATTTAAATGTCATGTGATGAACTCACCTGTTGATTAATTCCTTAAAATAAAATGTATAAAATGAAAGTCGTTTGTTTTGTACAGATTCTGAACGACTCACTGACGTCCGATCGTTCGGAGGATTCAGAAATTCCTCGGCAGCAGATGAGAAAAACAAAGTGACAGAAAATGTGAATCCTCATTTAAATACTTAATTCTGCATAAAGTAAAAATACTTCATTATTGAAGTATTTGAGTACTTGACGGACGTTTCCTGCACATGAATGATGAAACAACAGAAGGTTGAATATTTAATAACGTGAGTTTATATTTAAAGACGCAATAACTTAACGTGTCGTTCTGATGTTCGTCACATTCCTGCTTTTAAAACCAGTTTAATATCATCAGGTCCCTTCTATTCACTTCCTGTCACGAACAGGACGAACAGGCGTCCGTCATGTGGCTGTGGCGTGTGCTGTGGTTTGTGATGGTGGCTAATGACACGCTAACATACTCCACACATACATGTACGTGCTCGTCTGTGTCAGTGAGACGTGAGCAGGTCTGTGAGGAACCTGATCTCACGTGATATTTACACTTATGAACAAACAGATTCAGTGTGAGCGACGGATCTGTCACGTTTCATCAGGACTGAAGAGCTGCAGCTCTGATTGGCTGATTGTCTGCTCCTGTGTGAAACGACCAATCACTGAGCTGTGTGAATAAAAACAGGAAGAAGCTTCGTGCTCAGGAAAGATTCTGTTTCCTGTCGTCGTCGTCGTCACTTTAAACAGTTTTTATATATCTAATGTTTATTTGACCTCTTTAGTTTCACGCTGGACAAAAGGTCAAAGTGAGGCTTAGGGTCAGCGGCTCACGTGAGTTCAAAGTCAAGTTTAAGGAAATGCAACCAAACTTTTAATCAAACCACGAGTTTAAAATGTGAAAATATAATAAAATGTCGTATGAGGTTTGACCTAAAAGGTTGAAAAGATGCGACACGTGCGACATTGAGCTTCACCACATCGTGTCCTGACCTCTATTCATCTCCGCCCCTCCCGCGCTTTGGGAAATCATGTGACGGAGGGCGAGTGTTTACTCACAGCGGAGCCAAGCGTCCTTTGAATGTTTCCCTCTCAGAGAGCGACTGTGAAATCGTGTGATTGCTGCGGAGTCTCCGCCGGCCGGCGCTCGGCGAACCACACGCCACAGGAACACGCACTCATTAAAGGGCCACGCCTTCGATTAGCAGACACCATCCAGGTGCACTGTGGGAAATGTAGTTTTTTTAATCTCATGAAATAAAATCATCACGTCTGACAGATGATTTTATTTCAGCTGATTTAAAAGATTCGAACAGGACAGAGCAGAACACCTTCGTCATCATCATCATCATGAAGGTGATGAAGATGATGATGAAAAGGTGCCGTTCAATCTGAAACAAGAGAAACTGACTCAGTGGAAAAAGATGAAAACTTTCTTAATTTCTAAACTGATAATCAAGAATTCTGAACAGAGATGAAACTGAAGGAATGAATGTGACGCCCCCTACAGGATGTGGTTAGGATAGGCAGTAGAGAACCTGCCGATGATACTCGGGGCTGAAAAACCCACAATAACGCAGTTATTCGATATTATAATTTCTTATAATCTACATTTAATATTGTCCTAAAACGAGTGACGATGAAGCTCCTGATGAGCCGAGGCCTCGGACAAACGCTCTTACTTAAATAACTCTGATAATGGTAATAACTGTGATATAATAATATCTGTGATAACATGAAAACATGAATTACTCTTATAACTAAAGCTCTTCATTTAAAAATCAATCATCTTTTTATTTTTTTTCCTGTTAAACCTGAAGGAATCAAAGCTCCACCTCTTCCAGCTGTCAATCATTGTGCCCAGCAACAGATGGGGGTGGGGGGTTGAGGTCAGGTGGTTTTACCTTCAGGAGGAGGCGGAGCTCCACCTGTTAAAGCTGCAGTGGGGGGGTAGCATCAATTAATACCAATAAAGACCTTAAGTGACAACACAGCGAAGCATCAGGCCGACAAAGTGCTGCAGCTTTGTTCCTGCGAGGCACCAGCTGCCGCCGTCAGGCCCCGAGGACGCCGCTGCAGCGCCGTGTTCTGCTCGGGCGCCGCGGCGGGACACGGTGGGCGGCGGCGGTATGACGCAGCCGGGCCGGACGGGCTCCCCGCGCGAGTGCAGTATTAATGAGGCGACAGCACGAGCTGCTCCCGTATTCATTAGACATCTGGGCCGACAGATGTGACGAGACGCCGCAAGACGAATAAAAAATCACTTCCCATCTGGACGCCGCAAACTGGAAAAGACAAGAGGCACTTTTCTCTCCGTCCCCCCCCCCCCCCCCCCCCCCCCCCAACCCCCGTGACTGTAGATAAGGATGACCGCCTGTTTCTTATTCATCAAATAACTGATTCAAACCAAACGGATCAGAAACACTTGAACAAACATCAGAGAGAGAAGAACTGAAACGACAGAAACATCTTTACTAACATTTAGTTAACGTTGCTCTGATGTTCAGTTCGTCCCGTCTGCGACACGGAGGAGGTCGGCGACCTCCAGCGGAGGAGGTCAGCGACCTCCAGGCCGCCGGCAGGTGAGACTGAGCTGTCGTCCATCTTGATTTACAGTGTGAAGCCGACGTGTTTCAGATATCAACGATGATGATGAACATGTTGAATGTTTGACTCGTGATGTTTTCATGTCGTGTGAAGAAGATTATTTCACATGTGATGAAATGTTTCTTCTTCTGCTCTTTAATAATCGTTTCCATTAAAAGCCTCATTTCCTCTCATCTGCTTCTGTAGTGTTTTATTTTTTATGACCTGAGTCCAGATGATCTGTGAAGGTCACAAACCTGCCCCCCCGATCCGTGTAAGGACCATTACCTGAGTCCCATTAAACCTCTGACCCCCCCCCCCCCCCCCCCCCCCCAGCTGCTGGTTAAACCTTCTGAGGTGAACAAAGGATCAGACGACTTCACACAGTAGAATCACTGCATCAAAAATACTATCTATCTATCTATATATATATATATATGTGTGTGTGTGTGTGTGTGAATTATAAAGATTTGTGTAAACAGACGCCCACGTTGTTTCCTGATTGGTTCTCATCAGTTGAACCAGTCAAACTGTCACAGGTGTGAGCTGCTCAGAGGGAAGATGATCACACACACACACACACACACACCACACACACGCACACACACACACACACACACACACACACACACACACACACACACACACACACACACACACACACACACACATGAAACAAACTGACGCAGCACAAACTCTTAGTGTAAACACTGTGGTTGAGGCCCCTCAGGGCCCCTGAACCAGAGCCGATCACTGATGCTCTGAGCTGCTTCTAAACCCTGTTTGAAGACAGGATGCAGCGGCGGCGGCGGCGGCGGCGGCGGCGGCGGCGAGCAGAGCAGCGATTTATCTGAAAGATGGCCGACAGCCTCTCGATAGAGACAGCCGCCGTTCTGGGCAAACGAGGGCTGTCACATATTTCACACGGCCGCACTCTCATTAAAGACGTGGAAGGTGCTCGCTGCGGTAATTGTTTTAATTTATTTGTTTATGGCGGAGACAGAGGGGACGGGCACATGGCACTTTGCTGTTTTATTGGGAACATATGGAAGACATTTATCACCATTTGCAGCGATCGGCCTAAATGATTTTATTAACTAATTTGTAACTTTACACTTTTTTAATCAAACACATGCTGTGCGCTGTAATGTTCTGATAATGCTCCGGGGCTTTGTAAAGAGAGCAGACGCAGCCGGAGGGAAATAAAGGAGGAGGAGAGGAAGGAGGGATGAAATGAAAGTGTGGGTTTGGGAGAGGAGGGCGGGGGGGAGGGCGGGGGGGAGGGCGGCACCGATAACGTGCTCTGCTGCGTGGCGGCCATGATGGAGATGATCGTGGGCTGAGCTGCTCGGCTCCGAGGTATTTAGGCTGTTTACCTAAACCCCGCCCCCCTCGCCACCGACACGCTGAGCGATCATGAAGGTCTGAAGTGACCTGAAGTGACCTGAAGTGGGTTCTGGGTTCTGGGTTCTGGGTTCTGGCTCCACTTTCTGTTTTTATAAACACAGGCTGTGTTCAGAAAGTCCAAATAATCTCTTTCCTCGCCAAGGTGAGAAGGAAAGGCAGTAAGGAGTTAGGAAACGTGTTCAATACAACTTTATTCCTAAAAGAAGAAGCACAGACAGAACAGAACCACACGTCCAGAACAGAACCACACGTCCAGAACAGAACCACACGTCCAGAACAGAACCACACGTCCAGAACAGAACCACACGTCCAGAACAGAACCACACGTCCAGAACAGAACCACACGTCCAGAACAGAACCACACGTCCAGAGAAAAGATGTTTTCAGTTTCTACAGAAGAAACATTTACTATAAGTTACTCACAGAAATAAGAATAAAACAAACTGAAATGTTGAACTCATATAATAATGTGACAAATATACAAATATATATATAAAAATCGTATATAAGACGAGAAAGAAATGATTGAGTCCATTCTACAGTCAGAGGATTGAAATAACTTTAATATTTAGTTGTGATGACGATGTGACGAAATCAGACGATCATGTGAAACTACGAACTTGTGTCACTTTAAATGTTGCTGCTGCAAAGAATTGTGGGACAGCAAGGTCTCCTTTCCTTTCCTAAAGGAGACAAGTTAGGAAGCAGTGAGGCTCCTTTCCTTTCATAAAGGATGGTTCAGTGTTTCCTCTGCTAAAGGAGACAAGTTAGGAAGCATTGTCTCCTTTCCTTTCCTAAAGGAGACAAGTTAGGAAGCAGTGAAGCTCCTTTCCTTTCATAAAGGATGGTTCAGTGTTTCCTCTGCTAAAGGAGACAAGTTAGGAAGCAGTGAAGCTCCTTTCCTTTCCTAAAGGATGGTTCAGTGTCTCCTCTCCTAAAGGAGACAAGTTAGGAAGCAGTGAAGCTCCTTTCCTTTCCTAAAGGATGGTTCAGTGTTTCCTCTCCGAAAGGAGACAAGTTAGGAAGCAATGAGGCTCCTTTCCTTTCATAAAGGATGGTTCAGTGTTTCCTCTCCTAAAGGAGACAAGTTAGGAAGCAGTGAAGCTCCTTTCCTTTCCTAAAGGATGGTTCAGTGTTTCCTCTCCTAAAGGAGACAAGTTAGGAAGCAGTGAAGCTCCTTTCCTTTCCTAAAGGATGGTTCGGTGTCTCCTCTCCTAAAGGAGATAAGTTAGGAAGCAGTGAAGCTCCTTTCCTTTCCTAAAGGATGGTTCAGTGTCTCCTCTCCTAAAGGAGACAAGTTAGGAAGCAGTGAAGCTCCTTTCCTTTCCTAAAGGATGGTTCGGTGTCTCCTCTCCTAAAGGAGACAAGTTAGGAAGCAGTGAAGCTCCTTTCCTTTCCTAAAGGATGGTTCGGTGTCTCCTCTCCTAAAGGAGACAAGTTAGGAAGCAGTGAAGCTCCTTTCCTTTCCTAAAGGATGGTTCAGTGTCTCCTCTCCTAAAGGAGACAAGTTAGGAAGCAGTGAAGCTCCTTTCCTTTCCTAAAGGATGGTTCGGTGTCTCCTCTCCTAAAGGAGATAAGTTAGGAAGCAGTGAAGCTCCTTTCCTTTCCTAAAGGATGGTTCGGTGTCTCCTCTCCTAAAGGAGACAAGTTAGGAAGCAGTGAAGCTCCTTTCCTTTCCTAAAGGATGGTTCGGTGTCTCCTCTCCTAAAGGAGACAAGTTAGGAAGCAGTGAAGCTCCTTTCCTTTCCTAAAGGATGGTTCGGTGTCTCCTCTCCTAAAGGAGATAAGTTAGGAAGCAGTGAAGCTCCTTTCCTTTCCTAAAGGATGGTTCGGTGTCTCCTCTCCTAAAGGAGACAAGTTAGGAAGCAGTGAAGCTCCTTTCCTTTCCTAAAGGATGGTTCGGTGTCTCCTCTCCTAAAGGAGACAAGTTAGGAAGCAGTGAAGCTCCTTTCCTTTCCTAAAGGATGGTTCGGTGTCTCCTCTCCTAAAGGAGACAAGTTAGGAAGCAGTGAAGCTCCTTTCCTTTCCTAAAGGATGGTTCGGTGTCTCCTCTCCTAAAGGAGACAAGTTAGGAAGCAGTGAAGCTCCTTTCCTTTCCTAAAGGATGGTTCGGTGTCTCCTCTCCTAAAGGAGACAAGTTAGGAAGCAGTGAAGCTCCTTTCCTTTCCTAAAGGATGGTTCGGTGTCTCCTCTCCTAAAGGAGACAAGTTAGGAAGCAGTGAAGCTCCTTTCCTTTCCTAAAGGATGGTTCAGTGTTTCCTCTCCGAAAGGAGACAAGTTAGGAAGCAATGAGGCTACTTTCCTTTCATAAAGGATGGTTCAGTGTTTCCTCTCCTAAAGGAGACAAGTTAGGAAGCAGTGAAGCTCCTTTCCTTTCCTAAAGGATGGTTCAGTGTTTCCTCTCCTAAAGGAGACAAGTTAGGAAGCAGTGAAGCTCCTTTCCTTTCCTAAAGGATGGTTCGGTGTCTCCTCTCCTAAAGGAGATAAGTTAGGAAGCAGTGAAGCTCCTTTCCTTTCATTAAGGATGGTTCAGTGTTTCCTCTCCGAAAGGAGACAAGTTAGGAAGCAGTGAAGCTCCTTTCCTTTCATAAAGGATGGTTCGGTGTTTCCTCTCCTGAAGGAGACAAGTTAGGAAGCAGTGAAGCTCCTTTCCTTTCCTAAAGGATGGTTCGGTGTCTCCTCTCCTAAAGGAGACAAGTTAGGAAGTAGTGAAGCTCCTTTCCTTTCATTAAGGATGGTTCAGTGTTTCCTCTCCTAAAGGAGACAAGTTAGGAAGCAGTGAAGCTCCTTTCCTTTCCTAAAGGATGGTTCAGTGTTTCCTCTCCTAAAGGAGACAAGTTAGGAAGCAGTGAAGCTCCTTTCCTTTCATTAAGGATGGTTCAGTGTTTCCTCTCCGAAAGGAGACAAGTTAGGAAGCAATGAGGCTCCTTTCCTTTCATAAAGGATGGTTCAGTGTTTCCTCTCCTAAAGGAGACAAGTTAGGAAGCAGTGAAGCTCCTTTCCTAAAGGATGGTTCAGTGTTTCCTCTCCTAAAGGAGATAAGTTAGGAAGCAGTGAAGCTCCTTTCCTTTCCTAAAGGATGGTTCAGTGTCTCCTCTCCTAAAGGAGACAAGTTAGGAAGCAGTGAAGCTCCTTTCCTTTCTTAAAGGATGGTTCGGTGTCTCCTCTCCTAAAGGAGACAAGTTAGGAAGCAGTGAAGCTCCTTTCCTTTCATAAAGGATGGTTCGGTGTTTCCTCTCCTAAAGGAGACAAGTTAGGAAGCAGTGAAGCTCCTTTCCTTTCATAAAGGATGGTTCGGTGTCTCCTCTCCTAAAGGAGACAAGTTAGGAAGCAGTGAAGCTCCTTTCCTTTCTTAAAGGATGGTTCGGTGTCTCCTCTCCTAAAGGAGACAAGTTAGGAAGCAGTGAAGCTCCTTTCCTTTCATAAAGGATGGTTCAGTGTTTCCTCTCCTAAAGGAGACAAGTTAGGAAGCAGTGAAGCTCCTTTCCTTTCATAAAGGATGGTTCAGTGTTTCCTCTCCTAAAGGAGACAAGTTAGGAAGCATTAGGTCTCCTTTCCTTTCATTAAGGATGGTTCAGTGTCTCCTCTCCTAAAGGAGACAAGTTAGGAAGCAGTGAAGCTCCTTTCCTTTCATAAAGGATGGTTCAGTGTTTCCTCTCCTAAAGGAGACAAGTTAGGAAGCAGTGAAGCTCCTTTCCTTTCATAAAGGATGGTTCAGTGTTTCCTCTCCTAAAGGAGACAAGTTAGGAAGCAGTGAAGCTCCTTTCCTTTCATAAAGGATGGTTCGGTGTTTCCTCTCCTAAAGGAGACAAGTTAGGAAGCAGTGAAGCTCCTTTCCTTTCATAAAGGATGGTTCGGTGTCTCCTCTCCTAAAGGAGACAAGTTAGGAAGCAGTGAAGCTCCTTTCCTTTCTTAAAGGATGGTTCGGTGTCTCCTCTCCTAAAGGAGACAAGTTAGGAAGCAGTGAAGCTCCTTTCCTTTCATAAAGGATGGTTCAGTGTTTCCTCTCCTAAAGGAGACAAGTTAGGAAGCAGTGAAGCTCCTTTCCTTTCATAAAGGATGGTTCAGTGTTTCCTCTCCTAAAGGAGACAAGTTAGGAAGCATTAGGTCTCCTTTCCTTTCATTAAGGATGGTTCAGTGTCTCCTCTCCTAAAGGAGACAAGTTAGGAAGCAGTGAAGCTCCTTTCCTTTCATAAAGGATGGTTCAGTGTTTCCTCTCCTAAAGGAGACAAGTTAGGAAGCAGTGAAGCTCCTTTCCTTTCATAAAGGATGGTTCAGTGTCTCCTCTCCTAAAGGAGACAAGTTAGGAAGCAGTGAAGCTCCTTTCCTTTCCTAAAGGATGGTTCAGTGTCTCCTCTCCTAAAGGAGACAAGTTAGGAAGCAGTGAAGCTCCTTTCCTTTCCTAAAGGATGGTTCAGTGTCTCCTCTCCTAAAGGAGACAAGTTAGGAAGCAGTGAAGCTCCTTTCCTTTCCTAAAGGATGGTTCAGTGTCTCCTCTCCTAAAGGAGACAGGTTAGGAAGCAGTGAAGCTCCTTTCCTTTCCTAAAGGATGGTTCAGTGTCTCCTCTCCTAAAGGAGACAAGTTAGGAAGCAGTGACGTGAGACAACACACTGATTCTAAAGGAGGAGGGGGGGGGGCGTGCTGCTGTTGCCCTTTAGCAAGGCACTGCCTGCTCCACATTTAGATTCTAAATGACTCGACGTCTCCAACTAATCTTCCACTTTAACACCATGTGCCCCCCCCCCACTCCAACATGGAGGCTGACAGGAAGTGACATGTCGCTCTCTCCTCCGTCACCTCCTTCCTGTTCACTAGTTTGCTGCTCTCACATCTCTTGAATAAACCAAACCGGGCGACGGTTCCTCGTCCCAGAGCGACGGTTCCTCGTCCCAGAGCGGCGCTGACCGCGAACATCTGGATCCAAACAGGAGCATCACAGCCGCTCCCTCATAAAGAGTCAATAACTGCCTGAACTGAGTGAGAGTGGCGTGACACGGAGTCTTCTCCCATTAAGGCCCTAAAGAGCAGCACATCAAACCGGGTGGAGGCGGCGGCGGCGCGGCAGGAGCCAGGATCATCACATTTTAATACAACATGTGGCATCTCCCCACTCCGGGCCAAATGGCAATCCTGAATTCTGCCCAGCTGTCAAGCTACAAATGGACCGCGATTACCTCACACCTCCGCCAGCGGGTTCAGCCGACGGCCGACACAGAAAGAGGTCACCACCTCTTCACCTTCAGAGGTCACCACCTCCTCACCTGCAGAGGTCACCTACCTGCACCTGCAGAGGTCACCACCTCCTCACCTACAGAGGTCACCTACCTGCACCTGCAGAGGTCACCACCTCCTCACCTGCAGAGGTCACCACCTCTTCACCTGCAGAGGTCACCACCTCCTCACCTGCAGAGGTCACCACCTCTTCACCTGCAGAGGTCACCACCTCCTCACCTGCAGAGGTCACCACCTCTTCTCCTTCAGAGGTCACCACCTCTTCACCTGCAGAGGTCACCACCTCTTCACCTGCAGAGGTCACCACCTCCTCTCCTGCAGAGGTCACCACCTCCTCACCTGCAGAGGTCACCACCTCCTCACCTGCAGAGGTCACCACCTCCTCTCCTGCAGAGGTCACCACCTCCTCACCTGCAGAGGTCACCACCTCCTCACCTGCAGAGGTCACCACCTCTTCTCCTGCAGAGGTCACCACCTCTTCACCTGCAGAGGTCACCACCTCCTCTCCTGCAGAGGTCACCACCTCCTCACCTGCAGAGGTCACCACCTCCTCACCTGCAGAGGTCACCACCTCTTCTCCTGCAGAGGTCACCACCTCTTCACCTGCAGAGGTCACCACCTCTTCACCTGCAGAGGTCACCACCTCCTCTCCTGCAGAGGTCACCACCTCCTCACCTGCAGAGGTCACCACCTCCTCACCTGCAGAGGTCACCACCTCTTCTCCTGCAGAGGTCACCACCTCTTCACCTGCAGAGGTCACCACCTCCTCTCCTGCAGAGGTCACCACCTCCTCACCTGCAGAGGTCACCACCTCCTCACCTGCAGAGGTCACCACCTCTTCTCCTGCAGAGGTCACCACCTCTTCTCCTGCAGAGGTCACCACCTCCTCACCTGCAGAGGTCACCACCTCCTCACCTTCAGAGGTCACCACCTCTTCTCCTGCAGAGGTCACCAACCTGCACCTTCAGAGGTCACCACCTCTTCTCCTTCAGAGGTCACCTCCTCACCTGCAGAGGTCACCACCTCCTCACCTGCAGAGGTCACCACCTCCTCTCCTGCAGAGGTCACCACCTCCTCTCCTGCAGAGGTCACCTACCTGCACCTGCAGAGGTCACCTACCTGCACCTGCAGAGGTCACCACCTCCTCACCTGCAGAGGTCACCAACCTGCACCTTCAGAGGTCACCACCTCTTCTCCTGCAGAGGTCACCACCTCCTCACCTTCAGAGGTCACCACCTCCTCTCCTGCAGAGGTCACCACCTCCTCTCCTGCAGAGGTCACCTACCTGCACCTGCAGAGGTCACCTACCTGCACCTGCAGAGGTCACCACCTCCTCACCTGCAGAGGTCACCAACCTGCACCTTCAGAGGTCACCACCTCTTCTCCTGCAGAGGTCACCACCTCCTCACCTTCAGAGGTCACCACCTCCTCACCTGCAGAGGTCACCACCTCCTCACCTGCAGAGGTCACCACCTCTTCTCCTTCAGAGGTCACCTCCTCACCTGCAGAGGTCACCACCTCCTCACCTGCAGAGGTCACCACCTCCTCACCTGCAGAGGTCACCACCTCCTCACCTTCAGAGGTCACCACCTCCTCACCTGCAGAGGTCACCACCTCCTCACCTGCAGAGGTCACCACCTCTTCTCCTGCAGAGGTCACCACCTCCTCACCTGCAGAGGTCACCACCTCCTCACCTGCAGAGGTCACCACCTCCTCACCTGCAGAGGTCACCACCTCCTCACCTGCAGAGGTCACCACCTCCTCTCCTGCAGAGGTCACCACCGCTGCGAGCGTCGGTCTGCCGCTCTGACAGCTTCCTGTGGAGCCTCCTCTTCCTCCTGAACTCATTTAGCCGTGGATGCTCCTCGCTGGGAGCGTTCACCTCAGCACGTAGATTACTTTAATATGATCGGCTTCACTCCGGGGACCAGCGCTGTAATCGCTCCAAATAATTTGTTTTCCACCACGACTCCCCTGCTTGCTTCCTCTGGTCCACCTGTAAATGTTCAGCTGCTCACACACGTTTCTATAAGAAGCTTTTTCATCTGATGAACGAGCTTTCTGGGAATTATTATCTGATTTTAATATGAAGGAGCTATTTATGGTACCTCCTGTCAAGTGTGTGTCAGGATCAAAGGTCTGGACACAGTCAAAGTAACCGAGTACTTTTATGACCAAAGTTACAAGTACGTTTTTAGAAACTTTATTTTTCTTAAAATATCAGATCTGTAAAATAAAAAAATGTCTTACAACCTGTGTGTGTGTGTGTGTGTGTGTGTGTGTGTGGTGTGTGTGTGTGTGTGTGTGTGTGTGAGTGTGTGTGTGTGTGTGTGTGTGTGTGTGTTTACCTGCAGCTCTCACTGATCCGAGAGACAAGAAACAACATGAAAAATTCAACCAGAGAAAACAAACACCTCGGTGATGAAGAGGAGGAGGAAGACGAGGGGGCTGTCTGACATACATACGTCCTGTCGTCATCACCTACGTCGACCTGTACTTGACTCTGATTGGATTGTAGAAGGCGTCAGACGTCTGCGTGTGGTCAGTGGGGGGGTAGTAGTCTTTCTGTTTGAATGGAGGAGATGGAAACCAACACGACTGTGGGTTAGGATGAAGATGAAGTCGAGGACGAGCTCTGGAGACTTGAGCAAACAACCTCTCCAGCAATGACCTGCGTCTCCAGAGGAGAAAACCACGCCCCCTCTCTGCTGATGGCGGCGAGGAGGAGGAGGCGGCCGGTCGACCCCGCTCTGACCTCAGGTTGCTGCATCCTCTCCGTCCTCTGAAGAAATGTGAGACCAGCGTGAGGCTCAGGGCCACAACAGTGCTGAAGCCCGGCGGGGCCCTGACCCCCGTCCGCCACGCTACAACTCTGTAATCACAGGTAGTTCAGAGAAACCCCTCAACCGCCGCCGCCGCCGCCACCGCCGCCGCCCCGCCGCCGCAGGTCTGACGAGTCGTGTTGGTGCAGATGTTGGACTGAATGAACATTTACAGAAACAAAAGCAGGAGCTGCAGGGAAATGTGCCGCTGCTCATTTAGAGGAGACAAAGAGCGGAGCAGTAAACAATGAGCAGCGTCTCCATGGCAACCAGGGCCCCATCTGTTCTCCGCTAATGACCCCCCCACACGCACACAGTTTAAACTACCTGAATCCACCTCCTCTGTTCTGTGTGGTTCTCAACATGAGGGCTGGGGCCCCGCGACCAGCCGGGGGACGGTGAGTCAGACGTGTGGCCAGGTCATCTCAGTCAGCTGACTGGGCGGGGCCTCAGGTGGCGCTGATCCTCCCACCGCCGCCGCAGAAGAAGGCGAGATGACTTCACACGTTAGGCTCTTCTCTTGAAACCGGATGTTTAGGTTCAGACTAAACTGAAGAGTTGTTGTTTCTGTGCGTTTCTAAAAGTCTCTGATTCAGAGACGCGGACGCCGGCTGTAACCATAGCAACAGCGAAGTGATGCGTTAGCGTGGACGGAGCCTCAGCGAATAAATCTCTGTGTGAATGATTCTGAAAACACACTGACACAACTGAAGAGACACAAAACAAACACACACATCATCTGTTTCTGTTGTACGTTGGACGTTGTTCAGTTGTGTCGTGAACACACTCGCAGCCCGATCGTCTGATTGGTCCAGGACACGTGTTTTCACGTCTCTGTGACTGAGACGTTCGAGGTCATCAGACCTGAAGGTCATCGTCTCAAGGTCGTGAACTTGCTGTTGATTGGCTGAGACAATAACGAGCCACTCGGTGGCTCAGAATCCGTCTTCAGTTCAACTGGTGATGAACTAGCTCCTGATTGGCTGTGAGGTCCAGACTTGTGATTGGTCGAGGTGATTATCAGACGCAGCAGAGACGCCGTGATGCGTTCAGGGAACAAACAACAATACAACATTTGAGTGTTTCTGTATCGGCGCCCTGACGACGTCTCGTTGTCTCGTTGACCCTGAGCCAGTGGACACCCCCCCCCCCCCCCCCCCCCCCCCCCTCACCCACCTCCCACCTCGGGGTGCGTTGGGTGTTCGGGCGTCTCAGACCTTGACTGACTGATTAATGGACTGGACGACAGTCAGCTGGAGAGATTACAGAAACACCGCCTCCTCGTCAGGGGATCTCGCCGCAAAGAGAAACATCCAGCAGCCTCCGTGCCAACCCCCACCCCCCCATTCCAAGCCCCCCCCTGGAAGCTCAGACATTGGGGAAATTAACGTTGGGATGGAGTGGGGGGGCTGGGGGTGGGTGGGGGGGGGGGGTGAAGGCATACTGCTTGCCAAGCCATCTGAGATCTTCCTCCTCCTCTCTCCCCGTTTTCGATTTTGTTTGTGCCCGCTGCCGATTCCCCGGCCGGAGTTTTTCGGCTCGGCGTCAAATCCCCGCCGTCCTCACGGATTCTCCAGATCTCGTTACAGCCAATGAGGCTGCAAAGACGTTCAGATCAAAGTGAAAGACTTCAGCCTCGGGGGGGGGGGGGGGCGTCAGGAACAGCCTCATAAACAGAATCTGACATTCGCTCCAACACTGAGAGGTTTGAACAACGTCTATAAAGTTTTATCAATGCTTCATATATTTTCCATCTTTAACATAAACAACCTCCTGGTTACAGAGACAAAGTCACGGCTCGTTAGTGACGGTTTGTAACGTGTTAACGTGTTAACGTGTTAACGTGTTAACGTGTTAGCGTGTAACTTCAGGTCACAGATCAGAAGTGAAGCAGGTTCTGTTCACGTCAGATGTTCAGATCACACAGCCGGAGCTGGGAGGCGGGGCTAAGACACATTTACCACCGCCCTAGCCCCGCCTCCCACACATACACATGACATCAGCTGCTAAAGCTAATTTAGCTACAATGTGTGTCATCAAAGAACATATCATTTAGTTTCCAGCTAAAAAACATATTGAAGTTCACTCTTATTTGATCAAAACTTTTTAATTTTGGGGAAAAAAAGAGAAGAACATTCATATTTATTTTTCTCTAAATATCATTTTCATATTTTTGTATAAAACTCAGGTGAAACATCAAATTATCTTCCAACTAAAGAACCGAGCCCAGAAAACGGATCTGTTCATGAACAACGCAGTAAAGATCCTGAAGTCATACTCATAGGGTTAATAGATCATGGACCATGGAGGAAATACTCGAGCAGCTGAATGTCCACCTGAGTGAATCCGGCAGCAGGGATAATAAATACTGAGCGTCCTGTCACTGTGGTCGTGTCTTCACGTCGGTTCAGCTCGCCGTCATAAATCCTCCTCTAACATATTCATTCTCTGCGGCCCGCCGCTCATTTCCAAGTCAGAGGTGCTGAGCAGGCGTGATGCTCGGCGCCGGATGTCCGGGGCAGGACTCCCAGGGCCTGAGCGTGAATAAATTGACCGGGTCGCGGTCCGTGTCGTAATGAGAGCGAGATGATGTCGGGCGTCGATCTCCTGAACCTTCGCCGTCATCCACTGTACACGACTGTGATTTAGGTCCTTTTTTTATGTGCAGCAACGTTTTTGTGCGTCTCCGAGGTTTACTGCGTCGCCTCAGTTTGTGTTCCAGGTGGATGTTGTGTCTCATGCTGCCGGCGTGGAGGTCACATGGTCACATGACACTGACACGTGACCATGTGACCTCACCTGGAACATCGACGCAGCTGCGAGACCTTTGGGTTCAGGTTTGAGTTTCTACACGTGTGTGATGTGATCCAAATAAAACCTGGTGAATTTACATGTGGTTTGATGAAGAGACTGTTGGTGGAGTGACATACCAGTTATGATTATGATGATTATGATGATTATGATGATTATGATGATTATGATGATTATTATGATTACTATTATTGTTGTTCTGTTTCAGAGGAGAGACGAACCTTCAGTTTTTCTCCTCTCAGGTGAAATTAAGACGACAGATTTTCACTTGAGGTTATTTCCTGTTCTTCATCGCCGCAGCAGCTGACCTCAGACCTGCAGATCGACGAATCAGAGCTCAGAGATTAAAACAGGAGGATTCACATGAAGCGTCACTGAGCCGCTGAGCATGCTGGGAATTTAGACTTGAAAGGGATTCACGAGGAGCTGGAGCTGTGCCAGGTGGGGGGGGGGGGGTGCAGGGCCGTGTGTGACCTTGGGCTGAACAACTGGTTCCCACTCAGCGTGTGAACCAGGAACCTTCAAGTGTGTGTGTGTTCCCCCCCCCCCCCCTCAGCCTTTTGTGTTGGTCGGTGGCAGCAGTCTTCCTCGCTGCTCGTCCTCCTCTGAGGTTCACAGAAGAAGAAGAAGAAGAAGAAGAAGAAGAAGAGGTGCTGCTCAGATCCCTGAGCGCTCCCTCTCCATCTAACCCCCCCCCCCCCCCACTCAGCATCTGCTCAGAGGATGAATAAATGAAGCGCTCCCCTCTCGCCCCCCCTGACTGACAGAGGCCGATCTTAATTGTGGCTGAAAGCCGACTTTTCTCTCTGCTAATTAGCAGATTGCAGCGTTAAATGATTCAAAAAGTCGGGGCTTATATGGCCGCTGCCGATCATCACTTATTCACGCGGCGAGCGGCGGTTTGTGCGAACATCGGCGCCCGAGGTAAATTAATTTACTCCAATTAGCAGCCGCTGTCAGCGCACATCACTGTCTCCCATCGTCAGGACACGTCTTTAAAAAGTAATGATCTTATTTTGTCCTCTGGTTTTGTTACATCCAATGTTCACTGGAGGGAAACGGAGCAAACGCAGAGAGACCACAGGAAGTCACACACACACACACAGACACACACACACACACACACACACACACACACACACACACACACACACACACACACACACACACACACACACACACACACACACACACACACACACCCACACACACACACACACCACACACACACACACACACCACACACACACACACACACACACACACACACAGACACAACACACACACACACACACACACACACACACACACACACACACACAGACACAGACACACACACACACAGACACACACACACACACACACACACACACCTGCACTGAACTCTGGGTAATCTCCGGACCTTCTCCAGAGTTTCTCAGAGTTCGTGGTGATCAGAGCTGAAGGTGTCAGGTGATGTAAACATGATCACGTGACCTCTGCAGCAGAGGTGACAGGTCACTTCCTGTCTCTGTCTGCTGCACCCGGCTGCCCCCCCCCCCCCCCCCCCCCCCCTCACCTGAACCAGGAGGAGGATCTGATGCTGAGTTGTTCAGCTGTGAAACACAAACTCTGGAGAAGCTCTGGAGACGACTCTCTGGATTTGACCTGCTGGTCTGAAAACAGCTTCTGTGACTCACTGATTTCATCAGCGACAAAAAATATGATTTTAGAATCATCTGAATCGATAAATATGAATGAACATGTTTAATTCTGCCTGTGACGACCTTGATGTGATTTACAACATGTAGCTGCAGTCGTCACAGCCTCACTGTCTTCCTCTTCCTCTTCCTCTTCCTCTTCCTCTTCCTCTTCCTCTTCCTCTTCCTCTTCCTCTTCCATATGCTTCATCATTAAAACCTGCGGCTGCCGTAAGGATTCATGTAAACTGTAGAATCGCAGCAGTGCACTTCCGAACTCCAGAGACGACAGATGTTGGTGCAGACACAATTAATTAACACGCGTCTGAAAGCCGGTGGGACGACAGGGAGAGTGTGGACGTCAAAGAGATCAGGTTCTGATCTGGTTCTGATCCGGTTCTGATGTGGTTCTGATCCGGTTCTGATGTGGTTCTGATCTGGTTGTCGACTGAGCACTGCGCAGGTTAACGTGTCTCTCTGTGTGTGTGTCTCTCTGTCTCTGTGTGTCTCTGTGTGTCTCTGTGTGTG
Source organism: Reinhardtius hippoglossoides (assembly GCA_006182925.3). Taxonomy (NCBI): domain Eukaryota; kingdom Metazoa; phylum Chordata; class Actinopteri; order Pleuronectiformes; family Pleuronectidae; genus Reinhardtius; species Reinhardtius hippoglossoides. The sequence continues at coordinate 27,272,947 of CM031676.1, forward strand.
TCTCTGTGTCTCTGTGTGTGTCTCTCTGTGTGTGTCTCTGTGTGTCTCTGTGTGTGTCTCTGTGTCTCTGTGTGTGTCTCTGTGTTTCTGTGTGTGTCTCTGTGTCTCTGTGTCTCTGTGTGTCTCTCTGTGTGTCTCTGTGTGTGTCTCTGTGTCTCTGTCTCTCTCTGTGTCTCTGTGTCTCTGTGTGTCTCTCTGTGTGTGTCTCTGTGTCTCTGTGTCTCTGTGTGTGTCTCTGTGTCTCTGTGTGTGTCTCTGTGTCTCTGTGTGTGTAACCCTGGTGTCCCTCCTCTCGTTGACCCTGTGATCTGAGGACCTTCTTCTTCTTCTTGTCCTTTGTCTCGTCCTCGTGTCTTTGAACTTGTCTTCCTGCAGAGACTCGTCCATCAGGATGAAACTAATGAGTCGTTACAGCGCCTCGTCCCATCAAGGCTGATTCTGCCGTCCTCCTGCAACGTGTGGGAGTTTTTAATATGTGGAAGAAGAAGAACGTGTCGTCCTGGGGCCAGTTTGGCTTTTCATCAATCTGCCGTTTCCCCTCTCTTTTTTTCGGGGGTGTTGTTCTGGTTCCCTCTCGCCCACACTGACGAGAGGAAACAGTGAGATACAGAGACTCAGAACAAAGCCTTCAGTTTCTAAACCAGCGCTTGTTCGGTGGAACTCTCACAGGAAGCTTCTCAGAGGTGGATGTTTCTCCAGTAAAAGCTCAGGGAATATTATGAAACCTTTTTGTTTTGTCAAAGTTTCGCTCTCTTTTTTCTTCTCTACCCAAATCGGATCCAAGTTAGAACTTGTTCCTGAACAGAGGAGCCGGTGAAAAGCTCGTTACTACAAATACTGAAGCTCAAACACTCGTGGAAATATCGTCTGATCACGACTCACTTTAAAGATTCATCGTCAAAGTGACAGAAACTAACCTAATGGAGAGCAAGCACACGCCCCCCCGACGCCTGGTCACTCCAGAGGAAAAAGTTCATATCTCAAAAAGTCAAACATGTTACTTCTGGAGAGTTACAAAATATTTAGTTCATGTTTCTGTAGGATCGATATGTTTAATGTTTTTATTGATGATGTTTCATTTATAACACAGTTTCAGTACTTTATCATTTATTATGTTTATTGCCTCAGGAGCTCTCAGCTGAGGTCGTACACGTTTAGAGACATGAAGCGGTTTCAGATTCTACGACTGGAAAACATCAGCGACACGAGGAGACGCTTCACTTCACCTTCCTCTGCTTCCTCTCAGCGACGAAGGATTAGAGTCGTATAAAGAATGTGTTCCATCTGGACGTAGCGAGGTGTGTGTGTGTGTGTGTGTGTGTGTGTGTGTGTGTGTGTGTGTGTGTGTGTGTGTGTGTGTGTGTGTGTGTGGTGTGTGTTTTGGGATTTCTCTCCCTGTTAAACATCTGGAGAACACAATCCTGCCTGTAACAAAGCCAGCAGTGACTCGACTGCCACTCAGATAACATAAAAAAAGAAGCCAGCTCTTTCCTACCACAAGACACCACACACACACAACCCCAACACCACCACACACACACACACACACAACACACCCCCACCCCCACACACACACACACACAACCACACACCACACACACAACCCCCCACACACACAACACACACACAACACAACCCACACACACACACACACAACACCACCACCCCCCACACACACAACACACACCATACACAACCACACACCACACACACACCACACACACACACAACACCCCCACACACACACACACACACATACCACCCACACACCCACCACACACACACAACACAACCACACAACCCCCACACACACACACACACACATACACAACCCACCACACACCACACACACCCCCACACAACACACACCACAACACACCACAAAACAACACACACACACACACACACACAAACCCCCCCCACACAACACACAACACAACCCCACACACAACCACACACCACAAACACACACACACACACACATACCCCCACACCACACACACACACACACACAACCACAAGACACACACACACCACACATACCCCCCCCCACACCACACACCACACATAACCACACACACAACACACACACAACACACATACCCAACACACACCACACACAACCACACCACACACATCCCCCCCCCACAACACACACACACCAAACAACATCCCCACACACACAAACACACACCACCCCACCCACCACAACACACACACACAACAACCCACACACCAACACACCCCACACACACAACACACACCACACCCCCCCCCCACCCACACAACACACACACACACATCCCCCACACCACACACACACACATACACACCACACCACACAAACACACAACACACACACATACACACATACACATACCCACACACACACACACACACACACAGTTTTTTACAGATCCGATCTGAACGCATCGGTTTCTGTGATCTTTTCTGTTTTTTAATTTCAAATCATTTTTTTAATCATAATTATAATAAACATATACATATTTAAAATTGATAATATATTAGTAATTTTAAATGAGTTGAGGACCAGGTGTGAACCACCGACGACGACAGTCAGATTCGGTGTAGTCGTGATTGTGGGGTGGAGCTGCTGTATCGAGGTCCCGCCCACACAGGCTCTAGACCAATCCTGAGTCAATCTCTATATTACATATATTAACAAACATCAGTGTGATAAGAAATACCTAAAATGACAGAAACCATCTTTGATAAACTTACTTACTTTAAATATAAAGTATGTACTTCTACTTTCTGTAAATAGATCCTTTCACCTGAATGGTACACACAGAGACACACACACACACACACACACACACACAGCATGCCTGTTAATGGCGTGGTCTCTAACCAGCACATGTATCTGATATCAGGCCCCTCCCTCTTGGCGTGCGTTCCCATAACTCCTCTTGTCCGCTCCACAGCAGCCGGCGCTCCATCAGAGAGACGAGAGCCGAACCGCCGCCGCCATTACGACAAATGGTGGTTTCCTCGTGGGAGAGCCACCGCTTCCTCTGAACTGAACACGGAGCTGTTTGTGTAGTTGTGTTTGTGCGTTCATATCGCCGCTCTACACAAACAGATCCGTGTTGGCAGACACACAACTTGTTAATTATGTTTTCTGTGCCAAGTGTACAATCACATGGTAATTAGAGTTGGAGGAGAGGACTGTGGGAGTGTAGTGAATGATAATGAGTGTGTGGTCATCTTCATCATCATCTTCATCATCATCATCATCATCATCATCATCATCAACATCTTCTTCATCGTCATCATCATCATCATCATCATCATCATCATCATCATCATCATCATCATCATCATCATCATCATCACATCTCCATCATCATCTTCATCATCATCATCATCAACATCTTCTTCATCATCATCATCATCATCATCATCCATCATCATCATCATCATCATCATCAACATCTTCTTCATCATCATCATCAACATCATCTTCATCATCATCATCATCGTCATCATCGTCGATCAAGCTGAACATACAACAATCTTTAAAGTGAACATGTGTGAAACGACGACTCTAAACAAACATAAACAAACATAAACAAACATAAACAAACAAACAAACACAAACAAACATTAAAAAGTATTTTCACACGTTAAGTTTCTTCTACTTGTTGGAAACTGATTTGTGCGATTTCTCCTGTGGGCCCTGAATGCATCATCACCTCTGTTCCAGCTGTGGCAGGAGCCTGGTGGCAGGAGGGGGCAGGAGGTGGCAGGAGGTGGCAGGAGCCTGGTGGCAGGAGCCTGGTGGCAGGAGCCTGGTGGCAGGAGGGGGCAGGAGGTGGCAGGAGCCTGGTGGCAGGAGCCTGGTGGCAGGAGCCTGGTGGAGGAGGTGGCAGGAGGGGGCAGGAGGGGGCAGGAGCCTTGTGGCAGGAGCCTGGTGGCAGGAACCTGGTGGCAGGAGGGGGCAGGAGGTGGCAGGAGGGGGCAGGAGGGGGCAGGAGGGGGCAGGAGGAGGCAGGAGCCTGGGGGCAGGAGGGGGCAGGAGCCTGGTGGCAGGAGGGGGCAGGAGGGGGCAGGAGGTGGCAGGAGGGGGCAGGAGTGGCGGCAGATGGCGAGTCGCCCCGGAGGGAACTAAACGGCCACTTGGTCTGCCACCCCCCTGCTGAGAGGCGCAGGGTTTCCTGCACAGAGCAACAGGGGCGAGATCGATGTTGAGGTGAACGCGGCGTCTGGTCGACATCCATCAGGTTCCCGTGTTAATGAGGGAGGGACGAGAGACACGGAGGTGACGGGAGCAGGTGAGGCTCGGGGGGGGGACGTGGGGGAGGGAGGTGAGAGGTATTAGAGATGGTGATAAATAAGAAAACAACAGGAAGCACAGAGAAGAGCCAGATGAAGGAGGAGGCCATGTTAATATTTATATGTACACATAAAGTTAAATCCAGTAACTCTCTACCACCTCATGACGGAAAATAAAGAAACTCCAAACCTGAACATTAATAAAGTGAACCTCAGATTTGATTTTGAACCCAACATGTCTGATTCCATCACTTCAACAGGACGCACGTGTAAACGGACAATTTGTGGTTTGTTAAATCAAACCAACAAGTTTCAGTCGACACACATTTTATTAACTCTTAGAAGTCACTGTGACCTTTGACCTCTGACATCTAATCAGTCAAAGTCAAAGTGAACATTTCAACCAAATCTGAAGAAATTCCCTCCAGATGTTCTGAAGATTTGGTGTTCACCAGCACGAGACGTACGAACCACCACCGTGCCGCTGACGTGCAGGAGCCACCGTGCCGCTGACGTGCAGGAGCCACCGTGCCGCTGACGTGCAGGAGCCACCGTGCCGCTGACGTGCAGGAGCCACCGTGCCGCTGACGTGCAGGAGCCACCGTGCCGCTGACGTGCAGGAGCCACCGTGCCGCTGACGTGCAGGAGCCACCGTGCCGCTGACGTGCAGGAGCCACCGTGCCGCTGACGTGCAGGAGCCACCGTGCCGCTGACGTGCAGGAGCCACCGTGCCGCTGACGTGCAGGAGCCACCGTGCCGCTGACGTGCAGGAGCCACCGTGCCGCTGACGTGCAGGAGCCACCGTGTCGTGCAGGAGCCACCGTGCCGCTGACGTGCAGGAGCCACCGTGCCGCTGACGTGCAGGAGCCACCGTGTCGTGCAGGAGCCACCGTGCCACTGACGTGCAGGAGCCACCGTGCCGCTGACGTGCAGGAGCCACCGTGCCGCTGACGTGCAGGAGCCACCGTGTCGCTGACGTGCAGGAGCCACCGTGTCGTGCAGGAGCCACCGTGCCGCTGACGTGCAGGAGCCACCGTGTCGTGCAGGAGCCACCGTGCCGCTGACATGCAGGAGCCACCGTGCCGCTGACGGGCAGGAGCCACCGTGCCGCTGACGTGCAGGAGCCACCGTGTCGTGCAGGAGCCACCGTGTCGTGCAGGAGCGCTGAAGGTAACAAACAATGAGGTTTGTTTGTTAAAGACAGAAAAGATGGAGAGACCGAGTCCGAATGCAGAGTGGTGTTCCTCAGGGTTCCACACTGGGCTCCTGTCAGTTTCACATGAACAGAAACCAACCTCCTCCATCGTCCCTCCAGGAGCTTCACTCCATCATCCCCTCTCCCATCATGCATCACCTGACAGAACATTACAGATGCATTATGGGATCTGAGGGAGGAGGTGAGGGGATACAGAGCTTCATGAATAAAGAATAAAACACGAGACGACCAAGCGGAGGTCGTCAGGAGACGAGGAGGATCATCAATATTACATCACGGCGCCACATGGACGAGCAAACTCTTCACTTTTCCTTTGTTTCAGGGAAAGTTTGATAAACAAAGTTTGCGAGTGACAGAAGTTTATCCTCGCTCCACCTCTTCTGCCTCCTCAAAAACCACAGAAGAAGAAAAGTGAGCGTTTGTTCCTGGAGGTGTTGAAGGAACATTTCCCTCAGATTCCGTTTGACCCTCCGTCACTGTCGTTCCCCTGAGACCTCAGCGACCATGTGGTCGTCACCGCGGGACGAGGCGGCGTCCAGGCCGGTGGGCGGAGCCGTCACGCCGCTAACAGGACGAGGCGGCGTCCAGGCCGGTGGGCGGAGCCGTCACGCCGCTAACAGGATGATGCTGAGCTCGTTTCGCGTGCGACTCGGAGATTTGACTTTGTGGCTGAAGATTAAAACAAATGGAGGAGACGCTGAAACAGGAAGCTGTGACGGTGACTCCGCTCACTTCCTCTTTCACACACGTGGTTTGAACTTTTATCACTTTTAAATAATAACAAACATGAAACTAATGAAGCTTCAACGTTGTGCAGTGAAATAACGTCACTGGTGACCTCTGACCTCTGACCTCTGACCTCTGACCTCGGTTTTGATCTGTAGATCTGTTGTAACTCAGAGTGATGAAGATCCAGATCAGTTTCTGATGTTTAATAGATTATATATAGAAGAATGTTTATATTTATCAGCTCTAACTAAATTGAGTTTTTCTGTTTCAGATTAATTATATATATACTGTACATATATATATAAATGATAATAATTAGGAGGACGATGAACCTGTAACTTAAGATGAATTTAAAGTAAACAAATGAATTGAGAACATAATTAAATCAGTGAAGATTATTTGTGGAGAATATTTTCAAATTCCAGCAGAACATGAAAATCCAAAATATCAGTGATTAAAGTGAAAAGTGAAATAAACGACATTAAACTGCTGAATCTGAAACTGATGCTGACATTTCCAGATTCTGATGAAACAGCAGCCGACGAGTCGTGGACGACGGCCGCAGATTTATTATCGTCCAAGTTTTTACAGTGAGAGATAAAAACACGCTAAGGTCATGTTTTATTTATTTGTTCCATCACCATCATAATTAGCAATTTAAATGACAGTGCTACATTCAGAAGAACCATTACGCTGAATCTGTCCGTTGGGAGCCATCAGGCTGCAGATCAACCTGCACGGGGCCCGACCCGAGGGCCGCGGCCCCACAGGAGGACGGGCCGCGGCCCCACGGGCTGAGGGCCGCGGCCCCACAGGAGACGGGCCGCGGCCCCACGGGCTGAGGGCCGCGGCCCCACAGGAGGACGGGCTGAGGGCCCGACAGGAGGACGGGCTGAGGGCCCGACAGGAGGACGGGCCGTGGCCCCACAGGAGGACGGGCCGCGGCCCCACAGGAGGACGGGCTGAGGGCCGACAGGAGGACGGGCCGAGGGCCGACAGGAGGACGGGCCGCGGCCCCACGGGCTGAGGGCCGCGGCCCCACAGGAGGACGGGCTGAGGGCCCCACAGGAGGACGGGCCGCGGCCCCACAGGAGGACGGGCCGCGGCCCCACGGGCTGAGGGCCGCGGCCCCACAGGAGGACGGGCTGAGGGCCCGACAGGAGGACGGGCTGAGGGCCCGACAGGAGGACGGGCCGTGGCCCCACAGGAGGACGGGCCGCGGCCCCACAGGAGGACGGGCTGAGGGCCGCGGCCCCACAGGAGGACGGGCCGGGCCCTCAGCCCGGGGGCCGCGGCCCCACAGGAGGACGGGCCGCGGCCCCACAGGAGGACGGGCCGCGGCCCCACGGGCTGAGGGTCGCGGCCCGACAGGAGGACGGGCTGAGGGCCGACAGGAGGACGGGCTGAGGGCCGACAGGAGGACGGGCTGAGGGCCGCGGCCCCACAGGAGGACGGGCCGAGGGCCGACAGGAGGACGGGCCGAGGGCCGACAGGAGGACGGGCCGCGGCCCCACGGGCTGAGGGCCGCGGCCCCACAGGAGGACGGGCTGAGGAGGACGGGCTGAGGGCCGCGGCCCCACAGGAGGACGGGCTGAGGGCCCCACAGGAGGACGGGCTGAGGGCCGCGGCCCCACAGGAGGACGGGCCGCGGCCCCACGGGCTGAGGGCCGCGGCCCCACAGGAGGACGGGCCGCGACCCGACAGGAGGACGGGCTGAGGGCCGACAGGAGGACGGGCTGAGGGCCGCGGCCCCACAGGAGGACGGGCCGAGGGCCCCACAGGAGGACGGGCTGAGGGCCCCACAGGAGGACGGGCTGAGGGCCGCGGCCCCACAGGAGGACGGGCCGAGGGCCGACAGGAGGACGGGCCGAGGGCCGACAGGAGGACGGGCCGAGGGCCCGACAGGAGGACGGGCCGAGGGCCGACAGGAGGACGGGCCAAGGGCCGACAGGAGGACGGGCCGCGGCCCCACAGGAGGACGGGCTGAGGGCCCGACAGGAGGACGGGCCGAGGGCCGACAGGAGGACGGGCCGAGGGCCGACAGGAGGACGGGCCGAGGGCCGACAGGAGGACGGGCTGAGGGCCCACAGGAGGACAGTGTTTCTGTTTCCTGTGACATCATAAATATCTGTGACGTTCTGGAGCTGCAAGGGGCGTGGGACATTTGAATGAATAACTATATAACTTTATTATTAAAGATTTTACTGATTAATTATCTTTTTTCTTCTCCAGTGAATAAACGTGTTTCTGTGAATATTTCTAATACGATGTAGATTCAGGGTTAAACCACGAAGACGTGTAACTGAGGTTTGATCATTTACAGATTTTAATAAAATAAATCAAACAATTAATAACAAATCAAATCATTAATGTCAAATATGAACATGAATTTTTAATTTTTTCTAAATTGTATAAAAATCTAATAGACTAAACGTTTCAATATCAGCAAACAAACAGAACGAGTCAAATCATTTCCATGTGTTCAACGTGTTCAACGCGTTTCACAGAACATGTTTATCTCCATGTTTGGTCTCCACCTCCTCCTGAGGAAACATGTGGACACACATGACCATTCAAGAACCAATCAGGAAGAGAACGTGGGCGTCTGCGTCATCGTTTACAAAAGGCGTAACCATAGCAACGGCGATTAGCGTTAGAACTTGAAATGTGTTCGTGTGGGTTAGGGTTGGAAAGGCTCGAATCAGAACCAGTTAACCGCTCTACCACCGTTCCGTCAACAGAAACAACAGATGTGAAAACAGCTTGGTTGAGTTTGTGTGTCATGTTCTTCATCGTGGATTCTCACCACATGTCGTGGATCAGTGAACACGTGAAGGTTCAGGGTCAGGAACCACTTCAGCTCCAGTTGTTGTGAGAAAATGTTACATGAATATGAATCAACTCCGCTGATGAATTTTTCACTTTAATGTCACTTAGCGTGTTTGGTTCAGAAGCTCGTTAAAACAAACTGCAGCTCCGACAAAACACTTCACTTAAACTTTAATGTTCCTGAAGATCCACAAACACACTGAGAGGAAATGGAGCAGAAACAAGGAGGAGGAGGAGGAGGGGGAGGAGGAGGAGGAAGATGAGGAGGAGTAGTGCCTGACAGGGGTGAGAAGAGAGGAGGAGGGCGAAGACGAGGGAGAGAAGAGAAGAGAAGTCACGGAAAACGGAGGAAGGTTCCAGATCTTCTGGATGCTGAGGGCCGACGCCGGTGTGGACGAGCTGTAGGAGGAGGGGGGGGGAAGGGGAGGAGGAGGAGGAGGAGGGAGGAGGAGGAGGAGGGGGAGGAGGAGGAGGAAGAGGACGACGAGGGGGGGAGGAGGAGGAGGAAGATGAAGGAGTCAGTTGCTCTGGACATGCTGGTGAAGAAGAGGAGCCGCACACGTAGAAGACGAAGACGTCCACTTGGAAACACGAGGAGGTTCCAGATCTTCTGGTGCTGAGGGCCGACGCCGGTGTGGACGAGCTGTAAACAACAACACTGATCTTTCCACAGCAGAGTTTATACGTCATGTCCGGCCTCCTGCTGCTCTACAGGCTCCGCCCCTGCTGCTCTACAGGCTCCGCCCCTGCTGCTCTACAGGCTCCGCCCCTGCTGCTCTACAGGCTCCGCCCCTGCTGCTCTACAGGCTCCTCCCCTGCTGCTCTACAGGCTCCGCCCCTGCTGCTCTACAGGCTCCGCCCCTGCTGCTCTACAGGCTCCGCCCCTCGCCTGGATGTTCCCACATGTTCCTGTTGGTGTGAAGGAGTCGGACCCGACAACCTGCTGCTGCTGCTTCACAAACACCAACTACACAACATGTCCAGAAACAACCTGCTGCTGCTGCTTCACAAACACCAACTACACAACATGTCCAGAAACAACCTGCTGCTGCTGCTTCACAAACACCAACTACACAACATGTCCAGAAACAACCTGCTGCTGCTTCACAAACACCAACTACACAACATGTCCAGAAACAACCTGCTGCTGCTGCTTCACAAACACCAACTACACAACATGTCCAGAAACAACCTGCTGCTGCTGCTTCACAAACACCAACTACACAACATGTCCAGAAACAACCTGCTGCTGCTGCTTCACAAACACCAACTACACAACATGTCCAGAAACAACCTGCTGCTGCTTCACAAACACCAACTACACAACATGTCCAGAAACAACCTGCTGCTGCTGCTTCACAAACACCAACTACACAACATGTCCAGAGACAACCTGCTGCTGCTGCTCACAAACACCAACTACACAACATGTCCAGAAACAACCTGCTGCTGCTGCTTCACAAACACCAACTAACACAACATGTCCAGAAACAACCTGCTGCTGCTGCTCCACAAACACCAACTACACAACATGTCCAGAAACAACCTGCTGCTGCTGCTTCACAAACACCAACTACACAACATGTCCAGAAACAACTGCTGCTGCTGCTTCACAAACACCAACTACACAACATGTCAGGAACAACCTGCTGCTGCTGCTTCACAAACACCAACTACACAACATGTCCAGAAACAACCTGCTGCTGCTGCTCCACAAACACCAACTACACAACATGTCCAGAAACAACCTGCTGCTGCTGCTCCACAAACACCAACTACACAACATGTCCAGAAACAACCTGCTGCTGCTGCTCCACAAACACCAACTACACAACATGTCCAGAAACAACCTGCTGCTTCACAAACACCAACTACACAACATGTCAGGAACAACCTGCTGCTGCTGCTTCACAAACACCAACTACACAACATGTCCAGAAACAACCTGCTGCTGCTGCTTCACAAACACCAACTACACAACATGTCCAGAAACAACCTGCTGCTGCTTCACAAACACCAACTACACAACATGTCAGAACAACTGCTGCTGCTGCTTCACAAACACCAACTACACAACATGTCCAGAAACAACCTGCTGCTGCTGCTTCACAAACACCAACTACACAACATGTCCAGAAACAACCTGCTGCTGCTTCACAAACACCAACTACACAACATGTCCAGAAACAACCTGCTGCTGCTGCTTCACAAACACCAACTACACAACATGACCAGAGTTCTTGAAAACATCTGTAACAACCTTTAAACGTCAGTTTGAGAAGTGAGATGTTTGAATAAAGTTTAAAAGTGTGAAAGTCTGATTTTGTTAAACCTGCAGAAGAAGAGATTCAGTGAAGTGAGTCTTAATTATCCCCTCAGGACGATGATGGAGACTCATCCGCTGATTAAAGACACAAACTTCTTTTCATCACGTGAAAGACGAGTGTGTGAAACGTTATCAGACGAATCTGAAGGTTTGTCTCAACACCGTCCGTCCTCCGTCCTCCGTCCTCCGTCCTCCGTCTTCTGTCCTCCGTCCTCCGTCCATCCGTCCTCCGTCCTCCGTCCTCAGTCCTCCGTCCCCCGTCCTCCGTCCTCCGTCTTCTGTCCTCCCTCCTCCGTCGTCCTCCGTCCTCCGTCTTCTGTCCTCCGTCCTCCGTCATCCGTCCTCCGTCCTCCGTCCTCAGTCCTCCGTCCCCCGTCCTCCCTCCTCCGTCTTCTGTCCTCCGTCCTCCGTCCTCGTCCTCCGTCCTCCCTCCTCCGTCCTCCGTCCTCCGTCCTCGCAGAATCTTTTCTTCTTCTTTTCTTTTATTTGTTCGGCTCATTGGACGTTTTCTCCGTCACTTCAGTAAAACTTATGAATTATCGAATCTGCTGAAACCTGTTAATAACCAAACAAAAGAAGAAATAGTTCAACTTCACAACTAAGAACAATCGTTATATTTATACCCATGAAAATAAAGTCACTTAAATGAATTTTTACATTTCAAGATGAATAAAAGAGAATAGACCGTAACATAAAAGTCAAACACAGAATCATCAAGGAAAAAAAGGCACTAAGCTACGGTAATATTTACATTTTAATAAAACTGGTCGAACAAGAAAAGCAGAAAACTGACAGGTAAATAAAAAACAGGTTCTGTTAGCGGAACATGAAAACATCCGGCTAACAGGAGATCATCTGGAAATCTACGAAAAATCGTACATAATGTTCCGTTAGTTTAAGATTCAAAGATTCCTAAGTATTTCAAACTTGTTAAATTGTTTGAATTATGTCAACAACAGAGTTTGGTGTAAAACGTTAATTCATCAAAATCGTCCGACTGATGAAGATCAAGTGTTTTCATTCAACTCATGAAGAAACAGATTCTGAGTTCAACATGTTACTGTGTGTGTTTGTCTCTGAGCAACACGTGTGTTTACTGATCATGTATGTTAGAATTCTATATGTTCCAAATGCTCTATATGTTCTATACAAATGCTCTATATGCTCTATATGTTCTATATGTTCTATATAAGGTGAGAGGATGTCACACCTTGTTAAAGCCCTATGAGACAAATTGTGATTTGTGAATACGGGCAATACAAATTAAATTTGATTGATTTGATTGATGGTCATATGTTCTATATGTTCTATATGTTCCACATGTTCTACATGTTCTACATCTTCTATATGTTCCACATGTTCTACATGTTCTACAATCACACAAACTGGATTCAATAATTCTGTTTGACTGTTTTTCTATATCTTATTTTGATGGTTTATCCTGTTACACTGTATTTATTCAGTTTACATTGTTGTACATCTTGTTTTGTATCTTTATTTATTTATCCCTATAGAAATTCATTCATACTCTATTTTTATTTTCCTGTTTACTGATAATAAAAAAATATATATATTTCTTTTATTTTTTTTGTATCTTCTTCTACAGATTCATTTGCTTTTAAACTCTTTGGTTTATATCATATTTACATCAATTAATTAATTAATATATTTGTTGGCCTGTTTTATTTGTGTAATTTATTTAACTTGTATTATTATTATATTTTTATTATTTTTTAATTTGTAAAATACTTTGAGCTACATAAATCTGCTACATAAATAATGTTTATTATTATGAAATATGTAATTGTTTTGTATGATTATTAATTGAATGATTCATTGATTATTTGGTGATTGTCCAGCTTGTGCTCATTGAACTGGTTCTGTCATTTGTAGAATGTTCTTATTTTATTCAAGCGACAGATGGAAACTCTTCAACTCTTCATTCTGCTTTTATTGAAATAAATATGATTTTTCTCTGCTAAATCCAACAGACATTATTTTCCATAAATCTTCCTGTTATTTGTTTGTTGAACTCGATAAATTTGTAAATAAGATATTCATACTGTTCCAGAGATCATCAGATAATTTTGTTATTTTAGTTTCGACAGATGAGCTGAAGCGTGCCCGTGTTTAACGTGTGGTCTGCAGCGCCACCTGCTGGACTCTGGTTGTCCTGCTGCTCAGCCACAGAAACTGATCTGTAATCTGCTCTATTCTACAGTTTGGGTTCGGTTTTATCAAACGAAACGTTAAACATATAAATATATATATATATATATAATTTTATATTTTGTATTATATATTATTTTATTTGTTTTCTCACTGGAAATGATTTTTTCTTCTTTTCTAAATTGTTTTTCTTTTAGCTACAAGTTCAAAATATAGTTATGATATGGTATCATATTATATTATATTATATTATACGTTCCAGTATAATGAGTTATTATTCTACAGGCAGACAAAGTGAAGATGGAATTGTAACAGTAAAGTTGTTTTATTAAAATATCTGGCTTATACCGAGTTACTTGTCTTCAGAAATAGTCCTACAGCGCCACCTAGGTGTTTAAACAAAACATGAGAAATTCAATTCTTGGTTCAAATCTTTTAAAATCAGATGAATTAGGATTTATATGAATATATTATGACTGTATGTAACAGATTAAGGCTTCTGATTGCACCATTATACGATTCTGATTATAGAGTCCAAGAGAAAGTTTATAATTTTAGAGATAATGGATATCATGAATTATAATCCATCTGTCAATCAACACTGCTGATGAAGAGCTGCCAATCACAGCTGATCTTCATCAGCGTCCTCTTATAATCATATCTATTATTATATATTTTAATTATATATTATATAAAGATATATATAATAATATTATTTCAATATCAAATCAATCAAAACATTATTTATACAGCACCTTTCAAACAAATCGTTTGCAGTTCAAAGAGCTTTAGTTTATTGACATTAAAAGAAGAAATGTGTTAATATTGAATAAGAGCTTTAACCTTTAACCTTTGACCTGTGACTGATCAGCTGATTGTTATTGTATTGATCCTGCAGGGTGTTGTGCTCCTCCTGGCCACTGGGTGGCGGTACAGCAGCAGGGGGTTGCTCAGCAAACAGAAGAAGAAGAAGCTGAAGATTTCTTCCTCTTGACTTTTTATTTTTCGCTTCGTTAAAAAATCGCGTTTTTTGTCTCGTGAACGTTTTTGTTGTCATCGTGTCGCTTGTGTGACGTCAGTCTTTGCTCTGAGGTGAGTCCGCTGCTGATGACGTGTCTCTGTCCGCTGTTAGCCGCTTGCTAGCTGTTAGCTCGCTAAGCTAACGCTGTTAGCGGTGGGATCAGGTTGAATGAATCTGAAACATCTGAATTATTGTTTCAAATAAGCCACTGAGATGAAAATCTCTTATTTCACTAAACTGACGCAGGTTGGATTCCAGGACAACATTTATGAATCAATGTTAAAACTAATGATTCATAATTGATGAACAATCATATCTTGTGTTTGTAAATGTCTTCTTCTGTTCAACAGTCTCCAAACTCCAAATGTAAAATACAATATTTACAAATAATAATTATCACATTTGTTAAAGATACATTTTTCGGGACAAAGTGGACTAAAATATTATCAGGATAAAAAAAACGTCAGTATTCCATTATCTCAAATAATGTCACTTAATTATAATTTCTTAAAGATTAAATTCTTCTGCATCATCGATATTAAACTGCTGTTAATTGATATTGATGAAAATAATATTGTGCACATGATTGTTATTTTTCTCCAAATAATGAAATAGTTGAATCTGTTGAAAAGAATTGAACTTGTCTAAACAACCAGTAGAGAATCACAGACGTGTCCTCGTAGAGAATCACAGACGTGTCCTCGTAGAGAATCACAGACGCGTCCTCGTAGAGAATCACAGACGCGTCCCCGTGTGTCTCTGAGTCGTTGACATGTCCTCCTCCCTGACACCTTCTGTCTGCAGGAACACTTCGTCCATCATGTCTCACAACTACAGACCGCCTCCTGCCGACTGTCCTCCCTGCCTCTGTCGCAGAACACTTCGTCCTATGTCCACACTACGACCGCCCGACTCCGACCTCAGACCTGGTCCTGCTGCGTACTCTTCAGATCGCCGCCACACATCGATGGACCGCCGCTGCTACCGGCCGCCGCAGGCGTCTTTCTCTCCATCCTTCCCGTCCTCGTCCTCCTCCAGAGGCTCGGCTCAGTGGTCGCAGGACGGCGCTCTCAGCATCCTGAGCAGCTGTGGTCTGGAGCCCAGCGACTTGTCTCTGCTGGCCGAGCTGCCAGAGGACGTCCTGACGGTGGAGTCCCTGCCTCATGTCCTCAATCAGCTCAAAGGAAAGAGAGGGAGCGTCAAACCTTTCCCCACCAACGCTCCTTCCTCCTCCTCCTCCTCCTCTTCCTCCTCTCATCCTCCCAGCTCCGTGCAACGATCTGCCGTCAGCTCCTCCTCCAGAGACTGGGATCAGCTCCGCAGTCAACCAGTCCAGTACCCGCTGGGTCAGGTACCGTCCCGTCCTCTTCCATCTGAGAAGGTTCAGGACCACTGGGGGAATCCCAGAACCAGCAGCTCGCTCAGAGCAGACCCATTCTCGTCTTCGTCGTCCGGCTACGTGGTGGACTTCCACCACCGACCGGGACCCTCTGATTATGGTACGACAGGCAGAGCCGCTCGGTCAGTGTCCTCACGGGACCGACCCTCTGTCAGGTCGGCGGCACCAAACGACTGGACTTGTCCTTCCCGTGTCTCTGAGTCAGGATTGGCCGGTTACAGGTCAGCTCCTCCCCCTGAGGGGAGACGCCCCGAGTGCGAAAGCTCTTCCATCAGGAGCAGCCGGCTCGCCGCGGCCGCCTCCATGCCCGCCACGAAAGAAGCCCTGGACTTCCACGGCAAGCTGCCGCCGGCGTTCCCGTACTCGTGCTCTCTGTGTGACATCACTGTGCTGTCCGAGAGGGTGAGTACCCCCGTCCCCCCCCCCGCCGGCTGGGGCGGGGGGGGTGAGGTTTGCAGCTGTGATGTAGAAACTCAGCAGATCTGTCTCTGGTTCTTCTGTTTCAGGTCTGGACCAAACACATCAACCGGCACCTGCCATGCCGACGGTCAGCTCCGCCTGCTGCAGCGGTCAGTACCACGTCACAGTTCTGATCCGGCTGCTTTCTGCTCGTCTGCAACTAAACACATCGATTCCTCAGGTGTCCCACGTGGGACTGTCGGATGGAGACGGTCAGCAGGTCAGAGGTCAACCCTCCTGTGTGTGTGTGTGTGTGTGTGTGTGTGTGTGTGTGTGTGTGTGTGTGTGTGTGTGTGTGTGTGTGTGTGTGTGTGTGTGTGTGTGTGTGTGTGTGTGTGTGTGTGTGTGTGTGTGTGTGTGTGTGATGACGTCATGTGACTCCGGCTGAGCTCAGAGCCAACATGTGACCTGCTTGACCAGTGACATCATCTGAACCAGCGACTCTTACTGGTTCCTGGTCTCCCCCCCTCTCCTCCCCCCTCTCCTCCCCCATCTCTCCCCCTCTCCTCCCCCTCTCTCCCCCTCTCCTCCCCCTTCTCCCCCTCTCCTCCCCCTTCTCCCCCTCTCCTCCCCCCTCTCCTCTCCCCCTCTCCTCTCCCCCCTCCCCTCCTCCCCCTCTCTCCCCTCCCCTCTCCTCCCCTCTCTCCCCTCTCTCCCTCTCCTCCCCACTCTCTCCCCTCTCTCCTCCCCCTCTCCTCCCCTCTCTCCCCCTCTCTCCCTCTCCTCCCCCTCTCCCTCCCCCCCCCCTCTCCTCTCTCCCTCTCCCCCCTCCTCCCCATCTCTCCCCCTCTCCTCCCTCCCCCCCTCTCTCCCCTCTCTCCCCTCTCTCCCCTTCCCCCTCTCTCCCTCTCTCCTCTCCCCCTCTCCTCCCCTCCTCCCCTCTCCCCCCTCTCCTCCCCTCTCTCCCCCTCTCTCCCCCTCTCCTCCCCTCTCTCCCCTCTCTCCTCTCCTCCCTCTCCCCTCTCCTCCCCTCTCCTCCCCTCTCCTCCCCCCTCTCTCCCCTCTCCCCCCTCTCCCCCCTCTCCCCCTCTTCCCTCTCTCCCCTCTCCTCCCCCCTCTCTCCCCCCTCTCCTCCCCTCTCTCCCCCTCTCTCCCCCTCTCCTCCCCACTCTCCTCCCCCCTCCTCCCTCCCCTCTCTCCCCCTCTCCTCCCCTCCTCCTCCCCCCTCTCTCCCCCTCTCCTTCCTCCCCTCTCTCCCCCTCTCCTCCTCCTCCCCTCTCCTCCTCTCCTCCCCCTCTCCTCCCTCTCTCCCTCTCTCCTCCCCTCTCTCCCCTCTCTCCCCCCTCTCCTCCCCTCTCTCCCCCTCCTCCCCCTCTCTCCTCCCCTCTCCTCTCCCCTCTCCTCCCCCTCCTCCTCCCCTCTCCTCCTCCCCTCTCTCCTCTCCTCCCTCCTCCTCCCCCTCTCCCTCTCCCCCCTCTCCTCCCCCTCTCCTCCCCCTCTCTCTCCCCCTCTCCTCCCCTTCTCTCTCCCCCCTCCTCCCCCCTCTCTCCCCCTCTCCTCCCCCTATGGTTGACTGAACAACGTCCCAAATATAATCTTTCTGTCATCTCAGGGCTGACAACCAATCAGAGAAGAGTAAGGATGAAGAAAAGCCCCCCCGACCGCCTCAGTCGGCCAATGAGAGCCAGAGTAAATAGCTGTTTGTGTCTCGTGTTGTTCCCAGTGTTGTGATCGTTGTCACTGCGTGAACATGTGTGTTTATCCCTTTAAACAGAGTCTCAGTGGAATCAGCGGTGGACTAAGAAGGTAAGAGGTGGAATCACGAAGCCGTGTGATTCAGCTGCTTCATTAACAACTGAACAATAATCCAACTGTTCCTCCTCAGACGTCAGACAAGAGCAAAGTGGTGTGTGTGAAGTTTCCAGCTCAGTCTGTGGATGAGACGTTTCTGAGGAATCTGACTCAACCGTTTGGAAAGATCGTCAAGATCCTCATGTTTCCCGTCTTTAGTGAGTCCACGGGATTATTTCACCTTCACCTGAACATTATTTGTTGGATTCAACATGTTGCTGCTGTGAATTATTGTTTATCTCCTTTCTTAAACCCTGCAGGCGTTTGTGGAGCTGGGCTCCGTCGATCAGGCGAAGGATTTGGTGAAATTCCACATCAACTGTCCTCCAACTGTGAATGGAGAGCAGATGGAGTTCAGCATCTCCAACACCTTCAGCTTCCTGCAGGTACAGACTCGTCAGACGCTCAGGTCCAGTCGAGGAGATGATCAGACAGAAACAATGAAAACAGAAGACTAGCTCCATGAACATGGAGGAGATTCAGATCTGCTGCTGTCATTAGTTATTCAAAACACCTGAAACACTCAGATTTTATGATTAGGGTAAAACAGATTTCATTTAGACCCTGGTCCCTGCGGCGGAGTCTCATTAGGTTTCAGGTTGTCCGTCCCGTGATCACAAGGTCACAGGGACCTTCTATGAATCATTAGCTTCAGGTTTGATTCAGTGTCGAGTGTTGACTTTGCTCATTTACATATTTTCTAAGATGCCGTGAATTAAACAGAAAACCTCGTGTGTGTGTTTCTGCAGAGTTCTCGGGTCGTGAGCTTCACTCCGGCTCCAACGGGAGAAGAAGGCCGATCCGACCTGATCAGCATCGTCAAACGCTTCGGCCTGCCGCTCTACACCCTGTTCCTGCCGTCTATGGTGAGGTCACATGCTGTGACTCTGCTCTGAGTGTGGTCCTTCAGAGGTTCATCATCTCAGTCCAGCTACAGTCAGTTGGGCGCAGTCGAGGAAATGCCTCAGGGTTGGAGGTCTTAGTTGAAGATGGAGGGAAGAAGGTTCAAGTTTCCTCCGTCAAGGACAGAATGGATCATTTGCTGTTTTTATTTTTCAGGTGTTTGTGGAGATGAAAAATGTTCCTGACGCTCAAAAGCTGGTCGATTATTATTCTGCCAAAACTCTGAGGATCAACAGCGACCTCGTCAAAGTTTCCCTCTCTGGAGAATACAGGAGCCTCATGTGAGTACGAGCAGCCAATGACTCAGCAGCTGACTCATCCACCAATCAGGGCTCGACTGCGACGGTGATCCTGTTTCTCTTCTTCAGGCGAGTTGCTTCTGCCACGAGGTACGAGGAGGAAACGCCTTCGACCAAGAGGGCGAGGAGTCGAAGCCGAGAGCCGGAGGACAAGACAGAACACCAGAGGAAAAGATCCAGATCCAGAGAAAGATCCAGAGATGAGTCCAGAGCAAAGAGGTCCAGGTCTCGATCTAAATCCAGAGATAAATCCACAGAGAAGAGATCCAGATCCAGATCCAGATCCAGAGAAAAGTCCAGCAGCACATCTTCTGGACAGAATGAGACGGAGGAACCAGAAAAAAGTGAGAAACTTAGAAAGAGAAAGAGAAAGATGTAATCGCTGTGTGGCGTCAGGATGTTTCTGGGTTACATCACAGTTTTTAATTGAATTCTATGTGATGTTGCAAAACTCTTTTTACATCTATTTATATTGAAGCTGGATTGTTTTTCATTCTTCTGTTTTCTTATTTATAGAATTAATCTCATTTGATCTGAGTGAAACTTATAAACTCAATGAGTGATTTCATCGTTTCAGCTTCAGAAACAAGAGCTGTTTGTATTCGTCAGTTCAAACTTTAGTGTCAGACTCAGTGAAGCAGCGAAACAATAATCCATCCGTATATACATCTGTATTATATATCTATCAGTTGACACATTATAATAATGAAGTGCAGGATAGGGCTGAAGTTTCGTGCAGGATTGTTGTTGATGAAACGATCTTCGTCCATTCACAGACTCTGACTCCAAACCTGAACCTGCAGAGCACAGGCCGAGTGAAGAAGACGAAGAGTGAGTCTCATTTCTACAGAATGTTAAACAGGTCAGTGAACACCTCGCTCTACAGCAGAGCGTCAACATGTCCAACCTGTGACCTGCAGGTCGTCTGCAGAGGACAGCGACATCGAGGGGATGGAGGTGATCGGAGAGGATGTTGAGGACATGGAGACTGCTGAGGAGGAAGAGGAGGAAGAGGAGGAAGAGGAACATCCAGCAGAGAGAACTGACTCGACACAAGAAGGTACAAATAGAAATGACTGAAAACAAAAAGTAAACGATGACAAAGACAAATTGTTAAGAAGTGATGTCTGTTTTCAGAGAAGGAAAATGTGGTGAAGGAGGAAGAGGAGGAGGAAGTGAAGGTGGAAGAGGAAGTGAAGGAGGAAGAGGAAGACTCCACCAGAGAAAGGGAGGAGTCAGCAGACGATGAGGTAAAGCTTTTTCAGAACGTGTTTGTGTTCACTGAGACGCAGGAAGTGGTGAATGTTGTCATGGTAACATGTTGGACTCCATGTTCACAGGTTATGGGATTGGCTGATTATATTATGGGAAATTTCTAAAATGAAAAAAAAATGAAACAAAAGTTCAGCCATTAGATTTATTACAGGAAACATGTCCGACACTCATCCCTGTTCTAATCAAACAGGATAGGGATAGGGATGGGGGGGGGGGGGGGGGGGTTGAGAAAACCCTTCTGGAGTCTCAGCTGTAAACAGCTCAGAGCAGAATCCAACTGAAGTAACTAGAGACGGAATCTTCAGAAACACAACATGCCTCCATATCTGCTCCTGGGATGTCATCAAGTTTTCACAAGCCCGACTTTCAGATTCAACGAGAAACGACGTCTTTTACACCAAGTTTTTAGCCTTAATGTCGACCAGCGGTGTGGAAGGTCCCTGAAGGCACCACGTGTGGAGGGTCCCTGAAGGCACCACGTGTGGAGGGTCCCTGAAGGCACCACGTGTGGAGGGTCCCTGAAGGCACCACGTGTGGAAGGTCCCTGAAGGCACCACGTAGCTGAGACTTGGGCTAAAGGACGGAGTTTCGAGCAGATATGGAGGCATGTTGTGTTGTTCTCATGTTCTGGTGTTGTTCTCATGTTGTTCTCATGTTCTGGTGTTGTTCTCATGATGTTCTGGTGTTGTTCTCATGTTCTGGTGTTGTTGTTCAGGAGGGACCAGATTTCCCTGTGGACCTGGAGAACTGCATCACTCTGGATGAACTGGAAGAATCCGATGACTCAGGTTCTGACAAATGAGCTGGAAGCAAAGTTGAGTTCTTGAACATGTCTCCTTTGATCTGTGGGATCTTGAATGACACGCGTGTTGTGTTCTTGTTTTTAGAGACTGCCGCTGAACCCAAGGTTCGTCTCATCCGGAATAAAACTATTTTCATGTTGTTGCTCAGACTCGTCGTTGATATTTGTTTGTTTTCAGTCTTCGACCACCAGAGTCGTTTTCTTCAAAAAACTGCCGCCGCGTTTCTACACCGACGCCGAGTTCGTCCAACTGGTCCAAGGTGTTGGAACGCCGGTGCGCTACTTCCTGATTCGCCGACAGCAACAGGTTAGAAAAATATCCGGAACAAATGATTCTCGAACTTCGGTTGGTGAGACTTCAACATTTCTCTCGTTTGTTTGTTTCAGGGTTTCATTGAGATGTCGTCGCCTGCTGAAGCGCTGGAAGCCGCCCGAGTGCTGAACCGTAGAACTTTCCTCGGATCCAGACTCTTCGTCAACATCTCCCACAAATACACCCGACTGGTGAACGGGTCAGAGTCTGATCATCCCTCACGTGTTACATCGTACCACAGATTACACGTGTACATGTCACATGACCTCATCGTTTTCATTCTGGAATGTTCATCTCTGATGAGTTACGTTACCGCGCTCATTCATCCTGAATCTCTGTCCCGGCAGGTACGACGTTCAGTCGGACTCCGACACGGAGAAGAGCGAGAGTCGGAGCAGCAGGAGGAGAGACGGGCTCAGTAAATCCAGAACCTCGGACAGAGAAGAGGCCTGCAGGGGAGAGTCAGGGTCCAGAAAGACTCCAGAGAGAGAGTCAGGGTCCAGAAAGACTCCAGAGAGAGAGTCAGGACCCAGAAAGACTCCAGAGAGAGAGTCAGGGTCCAGAAAGACTCCAGAGAGAGAGTCAGGACCCAGAAAGACTCCAGAGAGAGAGTCAGGACCCAGAAAGACTCCAGAGAGAGAGTCTGCATCTAGAAAGACTCCAGAGAGAGAGTCAGGACCCAGAAAGACTCCAGAGAGAGAGTCAGGACCCAGAAAGACTCCAGAGAGAGAGTCAGGGTCCAGAAAGACTCCAGAGAGTGAGTCTGCATCTAGAAAGACTCCAGAGAGAGAGTCAGGACCCAGAAAGACTCCAGAGAAAGAGTCAGGACCCAGAAAGACTCCAGAGAGAGAGTCAGGGTCCAGAAAGACTCCAGAGAGTGAGTCTGCATCTAGAAAGACTCCAGAGAGTGAGTCTGCATCTAGAAAGACTCCAGAGAGTGAGTCTGCATCTAGAAAGACTCCAGAGAGAGAGTCAGGACCCAGAAAGACTCCAGAGAGTGAGTCTGCATCTAGAAAGACTCCAGAGAGAGAGTCAGGACCCAGAAAGACTCCAGGAAGTGAGTCTGCATCTAGAAAGACTCCAGAGAGAGAGTCAGGACCCAGAAAGACTCCAGAGAGTGAGTCTGCATCTAGAAAGACTCCAGAGAGTGAGTCAGGACCCAGAAAGACTCCAGAGAGTGAGTCTGCATCTAGAAAGACTCCAGAGAGTGAGTCAGGACCCAGAAAGACTCCAGGAAGTGAGTCTGCATCTAGAAAGACTCCAGAGAGAGAGTCAGGACCCAGAAAGACTCCAGAGAGTGAGTCTGCATCTAGAAAGACTCCAGAGAGTGAGTCAGGACCCAGAAAGACTCCAGAGAGTGAGTCTGCATCTAGAAAGACTCCAGAGAGAGAGTCAGGACCCAGAAAGACTCCTGAAATAGAGTTGTTTCCAAAGGTGGGTCAAGAAGACAAGACGTTGAAAGGAAACGTGAGTGACAACGAATCTTTGCCTGAAAAAAACCTGAAGTCACAAAATGAAAGGGAGGCGACGGAGAAAGACGCTCCTGAAAAAGAACCAGCGATGAATCCTGGGGAGACTTCCGAGTCGGAGACGAGTCCAGATCAACCCCACACTGAACAGGTGACACTGAAGAGCTCAGTCTGCTGATTGGTTCTGTCCCAGACTCTGAACCCTCAGAGAAGATGCTCTGTGTGAATGTGCTGTAAAGAAGAAAAGATCTTTTATACACAGAACCATCGATCTAAGTCGTTTTCAAACACGCCGAGTCCAAAGACATGTTAAGTTATATCTTAGAAAAGAATATTATAATTCTATTATGATAAATTATCTTTCTTTAGAAACCTGCGGATTCTGATCATGCAGTGAAACTGGAGCAAACACCTGCAGGGGGCGTCGCTGAGCCTGAGAACCCCACCAAACCTGTTGGTAAGAAAAAGCTCATCTGATGCAGAATGAAGATCTAATGAACCTGCAGCACCGGAGCGGTCACTGTCACCAAAGTGTTTTCCTCCGCAGGAACAGAGTTTGTTCGGCCGGTCGTTGGTTACTTCTGTCACCTGTGTCACGTGATCTACGCCGACGAGGACGAAGCCAAAGTGCAGCACTGCAGCAGCCGGACGCACTACAGGAAATACCAGGTTCAAACCAACCAATCAGGAACCAGACGGGTCTTAAACTAAATCTCACTTCATTTACTACTGAAATGTATTTATTCAAATTAGATTTAATTCTAAACTTTGTTATTTCAGATCTTTAATGTTTCAACTCATAAAAAGTTTTTAATAGAAATGAGCAGAAAAGCAGAAACATTTGAAGAATATAAACTTCGTCGCTTTACGTCTGTTTTATTTCGATTCTTCAAATATTTAAACCAACTTTAATCTGAGGATCTTTGTGTGATCGTCAGCTGCTCTGATCGAGGCCCCGCCCGCACGCCCATGTGACCAATCCTGAGTCAGTCTCAGCTGTCAATCATCACGTCTCCGCCTGTTTTTATATCATCAAATAACTGATTCGCACCAAACTGATCAGAAACACTTGAACAAACATCAGAGAGAAGAACGAGCTGAAATCACAGAAACATCTTTACAAACATTTATTTAACGTCTACTTTGATCTTTTAGTTTGGTTCATGTCCCGTCTGCTAACATGGAGGAGGAGGAGGACCTATACAGCAGCCAGCCACCAGGGGGCGACGCTGTGGCTTCACTTTGGGAGCTGTCGTGTCGTCTTCATTTAGTTCAGTGAAAAACACGAACTTAAACAAACTGAGAACAGGAACCTTGTTCCTCCAATGAACCAGCAGGGTTCTCTTCTTTACCACGGATTTGAACGCACCTTAAAGCAGCTGTTTGTTGAGACTCCCTCACGTGATCACTGTCGACGCGCAGTTCAGATAAAGATTAACAGAAATGTGTTTCACTTCCAGGAGAAGACGGGAATCGACCCGTGGACGAGCTGAGTCGCTCAAGATGAATTCATCAGTTCACTGGACAGAAACTAAATGGACGAGTCCCTTTGGAAATCTACATTACCCAGAAGTCCAGAGCAGCCAGGTCAGACTGGTCTGTGGCTTTGGAGACCTTTTAACAAGCTTTTCTGCTCGTGGACACTTCAGCAGGGTCGAGGGTTTGAAACCAGCCTCGGTGGAAACTGATGAAGATGATCAGCGGTGCTACTTCCTGCTTTCACAATTGTTAATGTCAAAAACATTTTCTGGAAAAGCTGTTTGTTGTGACTGTTTATTTTTTAAGTGTCATTGTCATTAATATAAATCACACGTGACATAAATAACAAAAGTTCAACATTTGAAACAGGACATTAAATAAAATACTTTGACATTTTACTATCAATTAGTTTGATCATTGGAAACCTGTCTTCTGTGTAGTGACCAGCAGGGGGCGACTCCTCTGGTAGTTTCTATAGAAGTCTATAGAAAGTGACTTCTTCTCACTTTATAACGTCAGTAAACATTCAGGAGTTTGTCTCAGTCTCTAGTTTCAAGTCTTCTTCAAACAGCTGATGTTCATTTAGTGAATTATGATCATTTAGAGTCAAACAGACCATAAAGCACCAGATGTGTTTGGGGGGGGGGTACCACAGCGTGATTGACAGCTAGTATCGTTCAATGGATACAAGTGGGTGTGTCAAGCTCTGTCTGGCTCCACCCCCAATAAGAGTACTTCTGGTTTAAAAAAAACGTGTTTATTGTCATGACGATGATGTCACAGCTGCTTCACTCAGGTTCCATGTTTTCCTTTTGTTTCAGAATCAACAGAAAATAAAACTAAAGTTAAATTTTATTAAAGAAATAAACATAAAACTTCAACACATTCAAAGTTTGTTCTGTGACTTGTTGAATTTGTTTTTACGTTGATAGTGAAACTGACTTGAATCTGTTTGTTGCTGGAACTATTTCCTGACAAAGTACAGCAGCGTATCCATCCACACGTTACTTATTAAAAATAGTTCCGGTGAATAATTTGATCTGAATACAGAAAGTGTGGGAGCAATGCTAACGCCCCCCCCACCATTCTTTATGCTAAGTGATCATTCCTCCTGTCGTGCACTGTACAAGCTGGATGGTTAAAACTGTAAAGAATTGGGATCTAGAAAAACTCCAGAGAGAGAGCAAAGGAAAACCGGTCAGAAAAAGCCTCTAGAACAAAACCAGATAAACCAGCAGATTGAAAAACATCAGATTCAAACAGATATCTTAAACCAAAGCTGGATGAAGGAGCTGATGAAGAGGAAACGTATTGTTCGTGTGCAGCAGCTCATCACGTCTGTTCAGACTCCTCCTCCTCGTGACGTCTTCGTTTACCTGCCTCACAAACACCTGATTGGACGAGCTCCTCGATGACGAGCGTCTCCTCATCGACACCAAACTAAAAAGTTAAAGTTCCGGCTCCTCCCTGATGAGGAACCTCCTGTTTTCATGACGACGTCTTCCTCGCCCTCTTCTTCTCTGCTTTGGTTTGTTCCTTCTCCAGATATTTCTGAACCAGGAAACACCAGAAAACGTTCATCACACATGAAAACTGTCAGTCACTAACCCGGTGATGTGGGCGGAGCCGTGTCTCACCTGCAGCTTGTCGTGGTGCGCCGGGCTGCTGCAGTGCGTTTTCTTCGCCATGTCTTCGTTGGAGTAAAACAGGAAACAGACTCGACAGTAAAAACCCGTTTTCACGTGTTCGACACCTGCAAACAAACAGAACCTGAGTTCATCCTGTCACAGAGCGATGATTCAAAACTCTGCACTCGTCTTTTCTCACCGATGGGGGTGTCGGGGTCATGGGGGGGTAGCGGCAGAGACGCCACACTGGGTTTGTTTTCAGCAGGTGGGGGGGGCTCGGTGTGTCTGTCCTGCCTGTCTCCGTCTGGTCCACCTGCTCGTCCTGTTTCACGTCCTGCAGCAGGGGTTAGGGTGAGGTTGTGATTTCATATCAAGACCATGACATCACCACATTCTAGGGGGGGGGGGGGGGGGGATCATCAGCTCCAGACTAACATGCAATATATATATGTTTCGTTAGTCTTGACGGAGCAATGTGCTCTTGAAGCGTCCTTATAGTTATTTTAAATATTATTTGGAGCAGGTTAGCATTAAGCTAGTTAGCATTAAGCTAGTTAACATTCTGCTGTGCCTCATTAGTTTCCTTTTAATCAAAGCTTCAAATGTGTTTTGATTTGATTTGTGAAGTGTTATATTAATAAAGAGGTTTTTCCTGGATCTCATGAGAGACTCAGTAAACGGAGGTTTGAGTAAACGAGTGCAGACACAGTTGAAATGATCGATTCTCTGACTCACTTCTTCCTCACTCTTGGGTTTCTGATCAGAAACTTCAGGATTCGTCTCGTCACTGCTCTGCATCTCATCCTGCTTCGCCTCCTTCTCTTCCTCCTCCACCTCCTTCTCTTCCTTCCCCACCTCCTTCTCTACCTCCTCTTCCTCTTCCTCCTCCACCTCTTCCTCCTCCTTCTCTTCTCCTTCTCTTCTTCCTCTGGCTTCTCCTCCTCCCTGGCTTTCTTGGTTGGAGGCTCTTCAGGATCTTTGGAGGACGTTGTGGTCAAACTGCTGTTCTCTCTCTTTGTTGTGCTCAGGCATCGATGTCTAGAAACCCAAAGAACAAACAAGTTCAAGTGGAGCTGTGGATAAACGTCTTATTATTCCACGAATCCAATTTATATTCACGTGTGTGCGTGTGTGTGTGTGTGTGTGTGTGTGTGTGTGTGTGTGTGTGTGTGTGTGTGTGTGTGTGTGTGTGTCTGTCTGTCTCCAGAGGGTCAACCACTGGAGGTTTGATTGACAGTGTTGTGATAAGATTTCACTTCCTCTTTGACGGACGGACCTGAACACATAACGCTTGTGGCCACTGAGACATCAAGATGACGATGTCGGCCCTGGACCAGTTCTGCTGCAGAGGTCCAAGTGTTGAACTCACCCATGTTTGAGCTGCCTGTACTTCCTGCTGACGTAAACCGTCAGACGCTTCCCTTGGAGCTTTGGGGGATTGACTTTGCAATCTTCTGCCATTTTCTCTGCGTCCTCTGCGTTTTCCATCTCAATGAAACACTGAGGACAAAAGCATCAGACATAAACTGATTGTTTTATCCCCTCACTGTTTTATACTCGTGGTTCCTCCGGCCTCAGCTCAGGGTTTCCTACCTCTCTCTTGATCCTGTTGAGAAAATACTTCCTGACGACCCCGAACGGCTCGGCCAGTTTCAGGACGGCCTCGTCGTTGAATTTGCCACTGGGGATCTGACCGATGTACACCACCCTGCTGGTGCCACACTGAACATCACACGACACAAAGAGGTTCATCAGGCTGCGCTCACACCGACCTGCAGAGGTCACTGTAGCAGCTCAGGGGAGAAAGAAGAAGAAAAGAGGAGGAGCTCACCTGGATGGTGGGGTAGGTCATGGAGTGACTGATCCTGACGGGTCGACCGCACACCGTCGCCGTGACGTTACTGTTGTAGAACTTGGCCATGGCTCGAGCTTCCTCTTCCACGTCGAACTGAAGGTAGGCCTGCGACAAACAGACGTGCAATCAACACCTCCACCGACCAATCAGGTTTCTGTTGGCTTCCATGGGAATCACTTCCTGTGGTATGTTAACGAGGTCAGGGTGACCTTTGACCTCCAACCTCTAGATTTAAAACTTTCCATCTGAGTGTTAGTGCCAGTTGTTCACATGACGGACGATGAAATCTTTAAACCTGTAACTCCTCCGGACAAACCGCTCCACGTACCTCGAGTCTTAAGTCAAGAACCAGGTGTTTGACCACTTTGCCAAACGGTTTGGCGAGAGCCAGCAGCTCGTTGAGGAAGTTGTAGCCTCGTCTGAAACCCACGATGTTCACGACCCTCATGCCCTGAGAGGAGAACAAACTTCACTGATACTACCTGAAGGTGCTAATACCATCATGTTACCATGGCAACCAAGTGAAGCTGCTTTCATCTTCTCCATTAAACAGAAAGTCTACTACCCCCCCGCTGATCAGACGCCATCTACAAACCAATCAGAGTGGAGTATAGGTAGACTCCGCCCACGTAGGTGATTCGACAAACACATGTAAATAACGTGAGAAAAGAACAAGGACTGCGAGTGACACTTACCCCCCCCCTGTGTTGTCTGCAGAGAAGAAGAGACAAAACTCATTAAAACACATGAAACCATCTCGTGGTGAAATAGAAACTCAGTGTATCGTCAGGTACCGATGGTGTCGGAGTCTCGGAGCTCCTCGTCCTCGTCTTCTGCGACTTCGTCCAACGTCACAAAGTCCTCCATGTTCTCCATGAAGTCGTGGTCGAGCTGCGGGAACAGCTCAAAGTTCAGCGTCGCGCTAAAGAACTGGAACTTTATCTCAGCTGCTGTTGAAAGTGAATAAAACGTCTTGAATACTTCTCAGATGAAACCTCACCTCGTCAGCAGGCGGCTCCTCCTCCAGCGCCTCGGAACTCTCTCCGGGTTCGGTCATCGGTTCTTGTTTGTTCTCGTGTTCCTCGGTGGAATCTTCGGTTACTGTTGGTTCCGTTGGTTCCTCCGACGCTGCCCCCTGCTTGGCCTCACCTTCGGCCCCGCCCACAGGGTCAGGTGTGTGGTCAGTGACATCATCATCAGGGACCTGCGAACGTCACGCACTTTAATTTTCAGAAATAACTTTCCCGTTAATCCTCCATGTTTGTTTCTGTTCAGCATCTCCTCACCTCCTGAACACCTCCTGAAGACTCCTCCACTGTCTCCGCCTTCTCGTCTCCATCGGTTACCGGCTCCTCCCCCTCCATCACTCCAGACACCCCCTCCTCCTCCTCCTCCTCAGCAGGTTTCTCCTCAGCCTTGGCTCTGTTCTCCTCCTCCTCCTCTCCTCCTCCTTCTCCTTCTTCTTCTCCTCCTCTCTGGTCCTGGCACTGGACGAGGAGGTTCTGGAGTTGGAGGAGGTCCTGGATCCAGAGGAGGCGTTCCTCTGGCCCCGGCCGTCTCCGGCAGACCCCGCCTGTCTGCGGTTCACACTGACACACAAATGATTGAGTTCATACAAAAGCTCATCTACATTCTTGTACTTGTTCCGTGTGTCGGCCTGAAGCTCTCGACTCACTTCAGTGTTTTGTACTTGGCGCAGATGTTGAGGCGTATGGGTCGACCCTTGATGGTGAGCGGGTTCACGCTGTAATACTTCACCAGCATCTCTGCGTCCTGCGGCGTCCCCAGCTGGACAAACGCCTGAACACACACATCATCAAATCAAATATACTTTTATTTTCCCATAGGGAAATATTTCTCGGGCCAAAATGCTACAGCAGCTGCAGAACGTACGTATTACAACAACGACAACAACAAACAGACATATCACTCAAGACCCAGAAGAAAAACGCTGAACAAAAGTGAATTGAATAATGTACTTGCCCTAAAACACTTAAAATGATCAAATACTAAAAGGATATAGCCAGATGAGAATCAGAAACTTGCATTAAAAGTTAAAAACCAAAGTGTGAAACGTGCCAGTGCGAGGGTTGTTAGTGACCGAGTCACCGCGTCTCCTTGTTGAGCAGAACGATGGAGGCGGAGCTTGGTCTTCCACTTCACGGCTCTCTAACGTCTGCCTGATGGTAACAGGTCGAATTCAACAGAATGTGTGACGGGTCATTAAGGATCCTGTGAGCAAGTCGGACCACAGAACCTCCGAGAGACCACGGACAGATTCAGCAGCTTCTCACCTCTTAGGGAAATAATAAATCAACATGTTCCTCCTGAAGCAGCAGCTGGATGAGAGTGAGTCTGATGTTTAGTGAGAACATGAGGAAGTTTCCTCCTTCTCTCCCTGAGCGTCTGTTCTCTGTGACTCTGCTGAGTGGGTTCCATCTCCTGAGAGAGGAACTGACTCAGAGTCAGCTTCAACTGTCACAACCAGCTGCAGCTGAAGACTGAAGCTGAACTGAGATCAGTTAGAAACACTCTGAAGTTATTAACAACCAGAGTTTATCTCCAATATTCAGCTGGAAACTATGAAACATGAATAAATGTCGAGGCTTCTGATCATTGAGCAGCTGAGGATCATAGAGGAAACGGTTTGATCGTTTCACTGATCGGGAGGGGGGGGATCCCCGAGCCTGTGTAAACTCCAGCTCGCTCCGAGCACAGACAGAGACACAGACAGAGAGACACAGACAGAGAGACACAGAGAGAGAGACACAGAGAGACACAGACAGACACAGACAGAGAGACACAGAGAGACACAGACACAGAGACACAGACAGAGACAGAGACAGAGAGACACAGAGACACAGAGACACAGACAGAGACACACAGACAGAGACACAGAGACACAGACAGAGAGACACAGAGACACAGACACACACACACGCTGGAGCCGCTCACGTTCATCATTTTTAACGGATTTGTTTGGTTCAGTTTTCACAAATAATATGAACGAAGTGTCAATAACCGTCTCTGAACACGTAAACTCGCTAAGCCCCTCCCCTCTGGACGGGCGGGGGGGCGAGAAGCCGAACTCCGAGAGTTTCATGCTGACGGCTTAAAACATTCACGGAAAAATGTAAACTCGGAACAAGCCACGATACATGGAGGATATTCGATATCTCGCCCACCCCTATGTTCAAAACTTTGTGTTTGCAGCATCATTTCTAAATATCATTTCATAAATATAATCTGTAATTATAAAGTAATTTGACTTTTAGAGACAGGAACACGTCTCCTCTTTACCTGGTCAGTTAAAAACAGGTGTTTCTCCACGATGCCAAAGCGTCCAGCGATGGTCAGCAGCTCCTTCTTCTTCTCTTCCTCTCTGGGCAGGTTGGAGAAGAAAACCACCTGGCTGTCGTGACCTTTGACCTCCCTGACGGGCCTGTCCATCAACGTGTCCGACGCCCGACCTTCTTTCTGCCGGTTAAATACAGAACGGTGAGTGTTTGAGGCTGAGGGACGTTCAATTCCATGTTGTATCATAAAAGGAATGGTTACCTCGATGACCATGAGCCTCCTGGACAGGTAGAAGGTGATGGGTTTCCCGTAGAGAGCTGCAGGATGCTGATCGTAGTAGTTCACCATGTCCTGAGCCTCCTCGTGGCTGTTCATCTCCAAGAACGCCTGATGGAGACAGAGAGGCGATCAGCGGTTCGAGGGCTGAACAACGCTGGTTTAGTTGCAGTCCCTCCAGATGTTCCCGACATATAACATTCACAATAGTATGAGGTCACAGTGACCTTTGACCTCCGAAATATTATGAGTTCATCTTTGAGTCAAGTGAACGTTTTCACCTAAAAATCCCACGAGGCGTTGAGATGTCATTTTCACAAGAAAGTGACGGACGTACCAACACAAAGACGGAAAACCTGAACGCCTCGGACCGGCGCCCTTGGGCGGAGACGTGACGAAGAGTGAGAATGTTGTGACTGAAGCAGATGTGGAAATGTGTCTCCTGACCTTGTTGTTGAGGACCAGATGCTCCCTCAGGCAGCCGAACGGCTCGGTGAAGGCAAACAGAGTCTTGTTGCTCAGAGGCTTCCTGGCGTATTTCACCACCACCACTCGGCTCCTCAGCTGAGGACAAACAACAACTTCAACGTAACGCTTTAGCTTCAACGCTGCAAATACACAAACACATCGGATCTATTGAGGTTCAGGACAGAAAACACTCGGTGATTCCGTGAGTCCTCATCAACACATTAGATTCTGATCATCAGGATCAATAACACTGACCTTGTTCTGTCCCAGCTGGTTCTTTCCTGACAAACTAGATCCTCCTGCTCCTGACACACAAACAAACCCTTGAGTCAACTTCACTTACACGTCATGTGAAAGACTTGAGGAGGAAGACCATGTCAATGTCCTCAGTGTCTTACCCCAGCTGGAGGACGTCCCTCCTGCTGCCCGAGCTGAAGACATGGGGGCAGGTCCCAGCAGTCCAGCTGACAGGTTGGGGGTCTCCAGAGAACCCCCCCTGGATGGAAGAGTTGCTGTGTTACTAAACATCTGTGTGTGTGTGTGTGTGTGTGTGTGTGTGTGTGTGTGTGTGTGTGTGTGTGTGTGTGTGTGTGTGTGTGTGTGTGTGTGTGTGTGTGTGTGTGTCTGTCTGTGTGTCTGTGTGTGTGTCTGTCTCACCCTCTGCCTGACGACATGGCAGGGTCCCACTCTGGATACCTGAACACAACATTGAGTTTAACAACAAAACATCTGCACAATCATCAATCATGTTCAAACTGTGTCAGTGACTCACATGTCCAGGAGCACACGTCTGTTCTCAGCATGTCGCAGTCCGTTAACATGCTGGTTCCACTCCTACACACACAGACACACACACACACAGACAGACACACACCGACACACACACACAGACACACACAGACACACACAGACAGACACACTTTTTGTTAAAGGAGCAGTTCACCCTCATATTAAAGCGTTTCAAAGAGTTTTCTGAACATTAGAGCAAGAAAACATTTTAACACTAAATTATTCATCTGAACATGAAGTGAAAAAGTCTCCTTCAACATCAGACGTCACTTCATTGAACCTCGATCGTGTGTAGAGCTTGTAACCGGTGATGTCACAGACGTAAAGTGTTCAATGTTAAACTGGATCATTTGAGAGGGAGGAGTCAGCATCTACAGCTTTCAAAATAAAGTACACACTTTCTTTTTAACTGACAAGATTCAAATTAGATAAATTTCTATTTTACAGCTGTTTCAGAGACATCAGTGTTGAAAAAAAATTACAGTTCTTTAAAATCCACATCTAAAGTCTTTGTTTCTGTGAAATAATAAATCGTCCTCAGGTCTTTAATGCTTGTAGCAGCCGATACTGTAGACGGCTGCTGATTGGTCCACGACGTGTCCGTCTGGGCTACTTTTATTCTCCTGGAGGTAAAAATGTGTTTGAAGAATAACAGTGAATTTTATTGTGACGTTTTCTGTGTAACTTCCTGGTATGTACATAAAGAATGTGAACACACGAGCTGGATGATGTTGGTTAGAGGGTGAAAGGTCCCGACTGAGGAGACTCACATCTGTCGGGTCGAGAGCGTCAGGTGTCAGTGCAAGACAATGAAGAATCAGTACATGAGGTAAAGAGACAACACAACGGGACGTCCCGATTAGCATCTGCCACTGACTGACGTGGACAGAAGACTGGAGCTCACGTATCTGAACAGAAACATTTAAAGTTAGTCCGAGAAGAAAAGAGGAAGGAGTCTGGACGTACTCACCATGGTGGAATGAACGTCAAAGTCACAAAGAGAGCACACATGGGGGAACATGGGGGGCGCGACTCCCAAGAAGTCTTGGACTTTTCCGTTGGACGGGGAGCCCATCCTCCTCTGCATAAAGACGGGTTCAGACGACGGCGGCCCCATGCCAAGTCCCCCGTAGGAATCGTGGTGAGAAAGCTCAGAATATGGCCTCTCTCGGCTCACACCCCCACTGCTGTAATTCAAGCCGTAGCCCCGGCCGGAGACGTCCTGCAAGGGACTGTACCCAAAGTCTGCAGAGGGCTGGGCCCGGGCTGAACCCCCACCTAGAGACGGACTGCCGATCCTCCCCATGTGCACCTTGTCCCAGCTGTCCCTGCCTCCTCGATACACAGAGTCAGAGGACATGGAGGACGCCCCTCGCCGCTCTCCAACATCCCCTTTGCGGCTCTTGAGCTGCATGAGGATGTGCGGCAGAGTCTCCACGCTTATTTCTTCCTCTGGGATTTCAGCCAGAGCGTCCAGGTCTGATGGCGACAGCCCCAAACTGGCAAACAGCTTCATGGTGCTGCCAAGATTGCTGCCCCCGCCTCGCCGGGGCATCTGAGCACTGCCGTCCTGGCCCTCCGCGCCACCACCGCCCACCCCCACACCTGAGGACATGCCCCCCATCTGACGGCTGGATCGCTGTTCGTTCATGCTGAAGTTCAAGGTCTCTGCGGCGGCCAGGAGCCCCCGGCCCACAGCGAAGTGTTTCTGACCACCGTCCAGCAGCGACTTCTGAGACATGACGGCACAAAGCGGAGCTGCAGCCTCGGCAGGTGAGTCAAGATAAAGAAGGAAGCTGAACAGAGTCTATTCTTCAAGGACAGGTGAAGTGAAACTTGATCAAAGTGAAGGGGAACTCCTCTTCCTCTGTCTGATTTCTGCTGAAACACAATGAGGTAGAGACATTCTTCAAAAGCTGCCTCCGCTGTGAAAACAGGAGCCAGCGGAGCGCCACTGAGCCACAGAGGCGTGGAAGACAAGGCCTGTGATTCAGTAACAGTCACCTGAGTCCGCTGCTAACACTGGGACAGGCACATTACAGGAAACAGTAAAAGATTTAAAGATGCAAAGGAAGAGGAAGAGAATGAACTGATGTAGACAGAGTGAAGGAAACATCCTCAGGGAACAACGAGAAACTCTGGATATCAAACATCAGAGATGGGGTTAGTCTAATAAACCTTGATATGAGTCACTGGCTGTTAATGTCTGACAGGAACTCTCATAAAGACGTGAAGGAGAGACCCCCCCCCCCCCCCCCCCCCAGTCCTGCTCACAGACACTAATAACTACATCAAATCATTTCCTACAGTTACAGTCTGTGAACAAACATGTTCGGTGTCTGTGAAAGAATCCTCGTACCTTCAGAGTTTAGAGTTAATGGATGAAGAGATCTGAACCGACATCCTTCTCACAAAGAAACCCACCGGGTTTGTGCAGCTCGATGCCAGAATCTAACACCTTCTACTGATGTTTACACTCCTCGGTTCCTCTGCTCCTCATCTCCATCACACATTCTGTATAAACACTTTCAACATTACAAACTGGTTCTTCTCATGTAGTGAGTCCTGTTGTTGTGTTGATGTGTTGATGTGTTGTTGTGTTGATGTGTTGATGTGTTGTTGTGTTCAGTTCCATCAGCAGCTGTTGTCCCTGTGTCCTGGGAGAGGATCCTCACGTGGGACTGAGCTTTATTCACTGATCATGAAGTTTCTGTTTGACTCTTGTTGAGTGAAGAACAGAGGAAGTTGCTCCTTGTTAACATCTGTGAGACCAACTGGGAATATGAGACCAACTGGGAATGTGAGACCAACTGGGAATATGAGACCAACTGGGAATGTGAGACCAACTGGGAATGTGAATGTGCGACATGTTGCAGATCTACAGTAAAACCTTGTGATGCAGTTCGAAGCTGGAGATTTCAACGAGCTGCAGAAACCCTGCAGGAGTTAGCAGCGGAGCTAACGGAGCTAACGGAGCTAACGGTGCTAAGTGGCGCGTCATGCGGATCCGTGCGTCATCGCAGTGATTCGACCTGTTTTCATCTGGAGGCTTAGCCTAGCATGCTGCTAGCATTAGCCTGCTACACATGCTAATGCTAACCAGCAGCTAACGTGCTTTACACATCCTGACGCTTCCTGGGGCTCAGCGTGTAAATAAAACTGTCTCCACATATTCATCATGTTTGTCTCCATATAAAATATATAAAATGAAAACACTCACGTTAGTTGTTCCTCGTGCTTCGCTCCGTTAGCTGCAGCTAAAGCTAAAGCTGCTAACACACGCGAGAGCTGCGGACGTATCGCGAGAATCAGTGCGCGTCTGTTTCCGGTGAATATGGCGATTTATGAATTAAACTATTAAATAAAATAAACGGTTAATAATCCCTGAATAATAACTAAATAATTACAGAATTATTACTGAACACTTTGGTTTGTTTGCAGATTCAGATTAATGACATGAAAAACAATAAACACAAACACATTAGTCCCAGTGGCAACAACAACTGTCATCCATCAATGGGATTAACATTGTTCTGGACTGGGAATATTATATATATATATATATACATATATATATATTATATCCTGCTGATACTTTTATATATTTGCTGAGGTCATTTCAAAAATATAATTTATTATGAGAAAGACACAAACAGTGGAACAATACAGATGATGTTCAAAGGTTCAATTAATAGATAGATTGAATTATATCAAACAAAACATAAATGAAATAATAATCTAAAGAAAACGTACCACTGTCAATTTTGTACAATTTTGTCAAAAATAAAAAAAGTTATTCTTTTGTTTAAGAATTTAGATTCATGAATATGATGTGGAAAATAATAATTACAAAGCAAAGTCAAATTACCGTTGTCCAGCAGGTGGCGCCTGTGTCCGTGTTTTGATCGTTTCATTCGTGTCTCGTGTTTCTGTGACTTTTTCATTTATTATCAGATGATTCACTCATCAGCTCATCAACTGATATTAATTTATCCCCTTTCACACAAAAATACATCAGACTTAATTTTAAGATTAAACTTATTGATCCCACACTGAGGACATTCACTTGTTCCAGCAGAGTCAGAATGAGGTGAACAAAACAGTATAATTGATATAGTACATATGTAGCTATGAATAAGGATAATAAGATAACAGAAGTTGAGATGAGGTGGAGGAAGAAGGTCTCTAACTTTCTGCTTTTCTCAAAACAGGAAACACAAAACTAAACATTCAAGCTTCTCTCACAAAACCTTTGACTTGTCGTGAAAAATCAAACAATTGATTCAAAACTATTTCATCTTTACACAAAACCAAACACACAAAGCAGCTAATGCAGACACACACTCAGTAATCATTACACACTGAGTAAATACAAAACACTGCAGTCTGAAAAACCTGTGTACTGAAAAATCCCTAGAAGATAATATTGTTGTACATCTGAACATTCCTGCCCGTATTCAAACTTCTATGATTCATTCTGTCGCTGAGCTGAGCCTCTGACTAACGGTTTCTGTCTTTCCAGGTAGTTCTTAGTGTTTCTGATCAGTTTAGTTTTAATTACTTATTTGATGATATAAAAACAGGTTGAGACGTCATGATTGACAGCTGAGACTGACTCCTGATTGGTCGAGTGTGTGTACGGGCGCGACCTCAATCCCTGCTGCACATAATAAATATATATAAACCTAGCCCTAACCCTATTTATATAATATATAGTATATATAGAGTGAAACCAGATGTGTTGTTGCTGTGATTGGACCCGAGGACTCATCATGATTTTTACAGTTTTATTATGAACACTGAAAGAAAATAAGAAAAGTGTTTCCCTCGTCGTCTGTTCCTCCTTCTTTCCTTCATCTTCTTCTTTGTCTCTTTTCTTTCTTCTTCTTCTCCTCAACAGAAGAAGAAGATCATTCACAGAGTTTCTCTGGTTTAAAATCTGAACCGAAGGAAGATTCAAACTTTTTATGTCAGTTTTCAAATTTAATTTCAACTGGGGCCAATGTTTTTCATCCTGGAGAGATTAATGGTTAGTTTTTCTGTTTCTCTTTTTGTGCTGAAGAAGAAGAAATAAAATACCATCAGACCCCCCCCCCCCCCCAACACACACACACACACACACACACACACACACACAGCTTTCAGATGTAAATGAAGGAGACATATGCGAGGGGGGTTGAGGGGGGGTTGAGGGGGGGGTCTCCTTCTTGTATGACAAATCACGTCCTCCGTCCCTCCACCCCCACATAACCCCCCTCCATCCTCCCCCGCCCACCCCCCACCAGCCCCCCCCCCAGACAACAGCTTAATTAGGCTGAAAGAAAAAAGAAAGAAGAGTTTTCTCAGCTTCTTCTCCTCCGTTCAATCACTTCTTTGTTGGAGCAAATTCAAGTTATTGCTCTCCAAACCATATGGCCTCTCTCTCTCTCTCTCTCTCTCTCTCCCCCCCCCTCCTCTCTCTCTCTCTCTCTCTCTCTCTCCTCTCTCTCTCTCCTCCCTCCCTCTCTCTCTCCTCTCTCTCTCTCTCTCTCTCTCCTCCCTCTCTCTCTCTCTTATAAATCATCTACAAACCTACATCTTCTATAAATTACACAATTTCTTAAAGCAACAGTTGAAATTTGCGGTAGAGAGAGAGAAAGAAAGAGAGAGAGAGCTCCAGGTGGAATCCAGGGAATCGTCTCCAGAGCTTCTCCAGAGTTAGTGTTTCACAGCTGAACAACACAGCATCAGATCCTCCTCCTGGTTCAGGTGAGAGGGGGGGCAGCCGGGTGCAGCAGACAGAGACAGGAAGTGACGTGTCACCTCTGCTGCAGAGGTCACGTGATCATGTTTACATCACCTGACACCTTCAGCTCTGATCACCACGAACTCTCTTCACATCTTCGTCTGTGTCTTCATCGTGTGTCAGCTCTTCTTCAGGCGGTTTCTTTTCTCTGTCCGGGCCTCACTGAACAGTTCATTGTAGTTGTACAGTCTTCTATGTTAGCGCCACCTGCTGGACTGGAACAGTCCTTCATATGTCAGCAGGGACCCACAGTTCATTTCCCATCATGCACCAGTGGAGGTCACTAATTTTAATCAAACATATACAAAAAGACAACAAATGATAAACAGGGGAGAGGTTTTAAAGATGTACAGTTCCAGTGGGACCCAATGAGCTCGGAGTGGTGAGGGGGGACAGTGTTTCAGGACGGACCAGCACTGGGCCAACATGAAGTTGGATGATCAGACAAATTAAGTGTTAATCATCATTCCACCTTAAAGTGAACATGTTCATTTAAGGTGGTGCTAATGTCTAAAATTCAAGTTGTTCTCTTCTTCGTTGGTTGAATTAGACGTGTCATCGGACCAGTGACGAGTCTTTTCAGGTGCTGTGTTTTCTAGTCATGGCGTTGCCATGGCGGCGGCTGGCCGCAGATAAACGCTCGGCCCTTTTTGGCTGCTAACGGGGAAACCCGGAGGTAAATTATAGCCCTGAGCAAACAGCCCAGACAAGTGAATAGGAAGCTGCTGCTCCCAGAATGCAACAGCAGATTGATGGAGGTGGAGGCCGGCGGGTTGAGGCCGCGAGGTGATGACGGCGGCAGCATTCAGACGGCTGATTCACGGTGACGTTCCATTACAT
Source organism: Reinhardtius hippoglossoides (assembly GCA_006182925.3). Lineage (NCBI taxonomy): Eukaryota > Metazoa > Chordata > Actinopteri > Pleuronectiformes > Pleuronectidae > Reinhardtius > Reinhardtius hippoglossoides. The sequence continues at coordinate 27,312,660 of CM031676.1, forward strand.
TAAAACCTTCCTGAACAACAAGACGGCTGTGAGCGGAGGGGAAGATATTCATAAGAGCCGACAGACGGGACAAAGAACTGTATTTGAACGCAGAGACGTGATGGAGGAGGACGTCGTGTTTACCGAAGCTTCACTTGTCCAGCAGCAGCGTGGAAAGACAAACTCACAGAGCGTCTGCTGCGTCTCCGACAAACATGTTCACCACTTCAACATCCACAGTTTCCTCACGTCCCAACATTTATCTTGTTCCTCACAACTGTTCTTCTTCAGGCATTAAACCGTGAGACGACTTCCACCCTTCACTCAGCACTTCCTGTCTCCACACCAGGAAACACCACATATTATAAATGATTATTCTACCAGAGTTAGCATGCTAACAGCTAACTGCGTCCACCAGCAGCTCAGAGGAAACGCAGAGGAAAGTCAATGTGACGCAGCGTCAACATGTTTCAGGAGGAGTTGAAAAGAGAATTTTTTTTCCTGATAATTCAGACGACTACTGTTTTAAAATGGTCCTAGAATTGAACACGTTTTATTTTTACCATTTATTTCTTCTGCTTTAAAGATGCATTTTAATTTGTCACAATTACAGGTGATGGACACGCGCACGTGTGACCAGTGTACGTGAGCGGTCATGTGATGTGTGTTTTCAGGCATGTAAGTGTGGGCGGGGTTTACCTGGTGGGAGGGATCTAATATCTGGGGACCAAACAAATAGAAATAGAAAACATTCTGTAGAATGTGGACAGACTGAATAAATGGAAGTGTCCTTTAGAGGTTGTGTTCTGATCAACTATTTAATTGCATCTGTGTTGCTGCATCGTTTGTCGTGTGGACCCTCCAGCCAACCTGATGGAGTCCATCATCCTGAACTCTTTCTGGGATCACCTGGGTTCCGCAGAGCATCTTGTTTCTGCCACAGGACGCAGGAGGTCAGGGCCCCCCTGGCCAGCAGGGGCCTTTAGGCTACAATTGGTTCAGAGGTTGCCGAGAGGCCCTGCAGATCTGTTCTGGAGGCCTGCGGCCCGGGAAGTCCGGGCCCAGTGGTCTTGAAAAAGACTTTTGACTCGCAGCATTGGATCGTTTCAAACTGACTGTTTGTACCTTCGGTCGTCAGGAAGTTCCTCATGAAGAAAGTCACCACATTGGAGCGAGTCTTTGACGTTAGTGGACCGGACTTGAACAACTGGACAGACCAGCTGACCCCTGAGGACCGCCAGGTGGTCAGTCAGCCCCGTGGAGGCTCCTCCCAGTTTCCTGTTGACGTTTTGGGTTCGGGAGCATCAGAATAATGATTTCTAAGTAACTCAACAGGGAAATGCATGTACAAGATTTTGGTGAAGATCCTCAACAAGTCTAAATGAAATGGCCGAGCAGACCCTGTGTGGAGGGATCATCCTGGGCTGGGGTCAGAGGTGAGACCAGCTCGGAGGCTCTATTCAAACCATGGTTGACCTGAAGGGTTGGAGGGTGTTACATGGTGTTGTTGCAGTAAAGTCCTTTGTGTCCGTGTTAAACCCAAATGTAGCTGAGACCGCTCTGCTCTCAGAGAGAGTCCCACTGCTTCACACACTGCAGCCTCTGTTTGGACTCCTGGAGGCGCTGTTCTTCTCGCTATCAGCAGAAACAGAGAGTCAAGTGTTGACTCTCAACTTCCTCCTTGGTCGAGATGTTTACATCAGCAGGAGGAAAGTGGAGCAGTCACTGGACTGAGATGTAAAGAAAACCTGATCAGGCCGATCCAGAGCTGACACAGCAACATGAACCATGACGTTTGAGAGAGGAGCTACAGGAAAGTGTCTCTTTGTCTCTCTGTCTGTCTCTGTCTCTCTCTCTGTCTGTCTGTCTCTCTGTCTGTCTGTCTCTCTCTCTCTCTCTGTCTCTCTGTCTCTCTGTCTGTATGTCTCTGTCTCTGTCTCTGTCTCTCTCTCTCTGTCTCTCTGTCTCTCTGTCTGTCTCTGTCTCTCTGTCTGTCTCTGTCTCTCTCTCTCTGCCTGTCTCTGTCTCTCTGTCTCTCTGTCTGTCTGTCTCTCTCTGTCTGTCTGTCTGTCTGTGTCTCTCTCTCTCTCTGTCTGTCTGTCTGTCTCTCTCTCTGTCTGTCTGTCTCTCTGTCTCTCTGTCTGTCTCTCTGTCTCTCTGTCTGTCTCTCTCTCTGTCTCTCTGTCTCTGTCTGTCTCTGTCTCTGTCTCTCTGTCTCTCTGTCTCTCTGTCTCTCTCTGTCTCTCTCTCTCTGTCTCTCTCTGTCTCTGTCTCTGTCTCTCTCTCTCTCTCTCTCTCTCTCTCTCTCTCTCTCTCTGTCTCTCTCTCGCTCTGTCTCTCTGTCTCTCTCTCTGTCTGTCTCTGTCTCTCTCTCGCTCTGTCTCTCTGTCTCTCTGTCTCTCTGTCTGTCTCTCTCTCTGTCTCTCTGTCTCTCTTACTGCTCTGTCGCTCTGTCTTGTCTCTGTCTGGCTCTCTCTCTGTCTATCTCTCTCTGTCTCTGTCTCTGTCTCTCTCTCTCTCTCTCTCTCTCTCTCTGTCTCTGTCTCTGTCTCTCTCTCTCTCTCTCTCTCGGTCTCGGTCTCTGCCTTTCTCTCGCTCTGTCTCTCTCACGTGTTTACAGTAAACTCCGTCATGTCTCATGTGTCTCACCCTGTCAGAGGACAGACGTCTCACTCGTCCCCTCAATCAGCAACATGACACAGGAGCCGTCAGATGAACCAGCAGTAACACACCTCATGGGTTAGGGTTAATGATGATCTGCAGACACATCAATAAACCTGATTGATTCATTATGGATCTGATTCAAACACGTTTCTTTAAAAACCCTCGACTTGACACATCCTGTCAGCCCCCCCGGCCCTCGAGATGAGAACAGTGACCCCTGTTGGTTTAATGCTGCTGCATGAATTTCATTTCTCCAGGCAGCTTGTCCACATACCTTCGGCCATGTAATGTAAATCTAAATTGCCCCCCCACGTGCACGTCAGCTCCCAGCCAATAAACCCCAGCTGTAAAGCGTTAGCGTGCACGTTAAGTGCAGCCTGACAAGCTGTTCCATCACTTTGAAGTGACGGAGGTCGTAAAACAAAACGCTGCCTCCAGCTTCTTCTTCATCGTGTGTGCGAGTGTAGCGCCTCCTGGAGGATGATCGGTATACTTCTTTCTTTCTTTCTTATTTACGTCTGATTTGATTGAACTTCTTGTTTTTTGTTGATTTGTTTGACTCGTTTGATTTTATTCTATTATTCATTCGTTTTAATTGATATATTATTTTATTTTCTTGAGGCCTCAGATTTTTTTCTTGTTGGTATTTTTTCTGGTTTGTGCGTGAATAAGTTGAACATTTAAAATTGTTTCATTTAAAATCAATGAATGAATTTCTTCTTCTTTCTTTAATGTTCTTCCTTTTCTTTCTTCTTTTCTCATTTCCTCCTCGTCCTCCTCGTCCTCCTCGTCCTCCTCGTCCTTCTCGTCCTCCTTCCTTCTTTCTGAAACATGTAGACCATCATGTGTTGGACTCAGTCTTGCTGACGCAAGAGAACTTTTCTCTCTCTCTCTTTTTTAATGTCATCCTCTCAGGATGTAGGATTAGCTCTGGTGTAGTCGGGGCCCCACAGAGGCTTGTGCCGGCCGGGCCCCTGTGGCCCGAGGCCCTGCGGCCCTGGGCCACAGATGATTTGTGTGCAGCCTGGGTTTGGTTTTGTTCCTGCTGAGGCCCATTTGAATGAGAATGAAACCAATAGAGAAGCTGAGGCAGAAAGAAGCAGCACAAAAGAGCAGAGGAGCAGAGTTTGGACGAGGAACAAATCAGGAGAGGAGTGAAAAGAAGTGCAGGGCGGACGGACACAAAGGAACAATTCACCTTCTAATGGCTTTGATATATTCTACACGCCTGAAGACTCCAAACACTGTCTAATTATTTATAAATGACCACCCCCCCCAGCAGCAGAAAGACTCTGCAGGTTTCTGCTTCTTCTTCTTCAGCTGCAAACGCAGTAAATACAATAATTAATGGAAAATCCTACGCTTGTCTCATAAAGATGTCTTTAAAAAACACTTCAACTAAATCCTCCACTCACCACGGACCAGCTCACCACCACCCACCGCCACAGCCGCCGCCAACGCCACCGTCACCAACACCGCCACCCACCACGAACACACGGATAGATGGATAAAAAGATGATGATAGATGATACATGATACATGATAGATCAATCAAGTTTTATTTGTATAACCCATATTCACAAATCCCAGTTTGTCTCCTGGTCTCTAACGAGGTGAGACGTCCTCTGTTCTTCTCCCTCAAGAGTCAAACTACTGAAACCTGTAACAGGTACAGAAGGTAGAAACCTCAGGGACACGTGAGGACCCGTCTCCAGGACGGACACAAGGGGACAGATGTCCCGTGGAACAGAGAACATCAGAGACACGTGAGGACCCGTCTCCAGAGGACACAAGGGGACAGATGTCCCGTGGAACAGAGAACCTCAGGGACACGTGAGGACCCGTCTCCAGGACGGACACAAGGGGACAGATGTCCCGGGAACAGAGAAACTCAGGGACACGTGAGGACCCGTCTCCAGGACGGACACAAGGGGACAGATGTCCCGGGAACAGAGAACATCAGGGACACGTGAGGACCCGTCTCCAGGACGGACACAAGGGGACAGATGTCCCGAGGAACAGAGAACTCAGAGACACGTGAGGACCCGTCTCCAGGACGGACACAAGGGGACAGATGTCCCGTGGAACAGAGAACATCAGGGACACGTGAGGACCCGTCTCCAGGACGGACACAAGGGGACAGATGTCCCGTGGAACAGAGAACCTCAGGGACACGTGAGGACCCGTCTCCAGGACGGACACAAGGGGACAGATGTCCGTGGAACAGAGAACATCAGGGACACGTGAGGACCCGTCTCCAGGGACACAAGGGGACAGATGTCCCGTGGAACAGAGAACTCAGGGACACGTGAGGACCCGTCTCCAGGACGGACACAAGGGGACAGATGTCCCGAGGAACAGAGAACATCAGGACACGTGAGGACCCGTCTCCAGGACGGACACAAGGGGACAGATGTCCCGGGAACAGAGAACTCAGAGACACGTGAGGACCCGTCTCCAGGACGGACACAAGGGGACAGATGTCCCGTGGAACAGAGAACATCAGAGACACGTGAGGACCGTCTCCAGGACGGACCAAGGGGACAGATGTCCGTGGAACAGAGAACTCAGAGACACGTGAGGACCCGTCTCCAGGACGGACACAAGGGGACAGATGTCCCGTGGAACAGAGAACATAGAGAGATCAGAGTATACAGCTTTGATTACACTTGATGAAATGGAGAGATGATCGTAGATGAGATGATAGAATAGAGGAGAGTAGATGAGATAGATGATGGATGATAGATAGAGATAGATAGATAGATAGATAGATAGATAGATAGATAGATAGATAGATAGATAGAGAGATAGATAGATAGATAGATAGATAGATAGAGATAGATAGATAGATAGATAGATAGATAGATAGATAGATAGATAGATAGATAGATAGATAGATAGATAGATAGATAGATAGATAGATAGATAGATAGATAGATAGATAGAGAGATAGATAGATAGATAGATAGATAGATAGATAGATAGAAGATAGAGAGATAGATAGATAGAGAGTAGAGGATAGATAGATAGATAGGAGATAGATAGATAGATAGAAGATAGATAGAAGAGAATAGATAGAATAGAAGATAGATAGATAGATAGGATAGATAGATGAGTAGATGTAGTAGTGATAGATAGATAGATGAGATGAGTAGATAGATAGATAGATAGATAGATAGAGAGATAGATAGTAGATAGATAGATAGATAGAAGATAGATAGATAGATAGATAGATAGATATGATAGAATAGATAGATAGATAGTAATAGATAGAAGAAGATAGATAGATAGATAGATAGATAGATAGATAGATAGATAGATAGATAGATAGATAGATAGATAGATAGATAGATAGATAGATAGATAGATAGATAGATAGATAGATAGATAGATAGGCGGCTGTGGCTGAGGTGTAGAGCGGTCGTCCTCCAACCTGAAGGTCTGCAGTTCGATCCCCAGTCTTCCCCATCAGCATGCCGAAGTGTCCTTGGGCAAGATGCTGAACCCTGAATTTCCCCTCATAGAACAACAAAGTGCTGCTAATAGATGCTCTGTGTGAATGTACAACTGTAAAGAGCTTTGAGTCATCAAGACTAGAAAAGCGCTAAATAAATACAAAACCATAGATGGATGGATGGATGGATGGATGGATGGATAAAAAGATGGATGATGGATGGACTGATGGATGGATGGATGGATAGATGGATAAAAAGATGGATGGATGGATGAATAAAAAAAGGGATGATAGATGGATATGGATGGACTGATGGATGGACTGATGGATAAAAAGATGGATAAAAAGATGGATGATAGATGGATGGATGGATAGATGGATAAAAAGATGGATGATAGATGGATGGATGAATGAGGGGATGGGTGGAGGTGAAGTCTCCGGAGCGTGTCTCCTCCCGGCGGGGGGGCGGGGACTCCTGACTCTTCTTTCTCTCTTTGGTCTTTTCTGTCTCACAGAGGGTGGGGTTAGGGTGGGGTTGGGGTGGGGGGGTGTACGGGTTCGTGCGTGTCGTTCGCGTGGCCAGCCGCCGGCTCTGATTGGCTGATCCCCGGCACGCTTCTCTTATGTTAATGAGCAGCTCCCGCGGCACGGGGCAGACCTGCGGGGGGGGGGTCTTTGTACGTGCCGGTATAAGAGCGCGCGCGGGTCAGTCGTGTGCCAGGCTCAGCGGCTCCACAGCAGAAACACGCACAGAGGCGCGTGTCCATCAACACACCGGACCTGTTGGATCCGTGCTCACGCAACAGCTCGTTCCAGGTAAGAGCCGGCGCGTGACCCACCTGCAGCTGCCTCGCGCTCCGCCGCAGGTCTCTGTCTCTGTCTCTGTCTCTGTCTCTGTCTGTCTCTGTGTCTGTGTGTCTGTCTCTGTGTCTGTCTCTGTCTCTGTCTGTCTCTGTGTCTGTCTGTCTCTGTGTCTGTGTGTCTGTCTCTGTGTCTGTCTCTGTCTCTGTCTCTGTCTCTGTCTCTGTCTGTCTCTGTGTCTGTGTGTCTGTCTCTGTGTCTGTCTCTCTGTCTCTGTGTCTGTCTCTCTGTCTCTGTGTCTCTGTCTGTGTCTCTGTCTCTGTCTCTGTGTGTCTCTGTGTGTCTCTGTCTCTGTCTCTGTCTCTGTGTGTCTCTGTGTCTCTGTCTCTCTCTCTGTGTCTCTCTCTGTGTCTCTCTGTCTCTCTCTCTCTGTCTCTGTCTCTGTCTCTCTCTGTCTCTGTGTCTCAGATACTAATGGACTGTCTGTCTATGTGTCTCAGATACTAATGGACTGTCTGTCTCTGTGTCTGTCTCTGTCTCTCTCTGTCTCTGTCTCTCTGTCTCTGTCACTAATGGACTGTCTGTCTCTCTGTCTCTCTGTCTCTGTCTCTCTGTCTCTCTGTCTCTGTCTCTCTCTGTCTGTCTCTCTGTCTGTCTCTCTGTCTCAGATACTAATGGACTGTCTCTCTCTGTCTCTGTCTCTGTCTCTGTCTCTGTCTCTGTCTCTGTCTCTCTCTGTCTCTGTGTCTGTCTCTGTCTCTGTCTCTGTCTCTGTCGCTCTCTGTCTCTCTGTCTCTGTGTCTCTGTGTCTCAGATACTAATGGACTCTCTGTCTCTGTCTCTCTCTGTCTCTGTCTCTCTCTGTCTCTGTCTCTGTCTCTCTCTGTCTGTCTCTCTGTCTCTCTCTGTCTCTCTGTCTCTGTCACTAATGGACTGTCTGTCTCTGTCTCTGTCTCTGTCTCTCTGTGTCTCTCTGTCTCTGTCACTAATGGACTGTCTGTCTCTGTCTCAGATCACCATGGACTTCTTCCCTCACACCGATGACGAGGACTCCCGCAGCAGTCTCGGGTGCTCGTCCCCGGAGCCGCCGCAGAGGAAGCGGCGGCGCGGCCGCGGCGGAGCCCCGGTGCCGGTGGTGAAGAAGAACCGGCGGGTGAAGGCCAACGACCGGGAGCGGAACCGGATGCACAACCTGAACGACGCGCTGGAGGCGCTGCGGGGGGTCCTGCCCGCCATGCCCGACGAGACCAAACTCACCAAGATCGAGACTCTGCGTTTCGCGCACAACTACATCTGGGCTCTGTCGGAGACCATCCGCATCGCAGACCTGGGCAAGACCGGGGACATCTCGCTGCTGCTGAACCCGACCCGCCTCAGCGGGGCCCCGAGCCCCGGCAGCGGCTCCTGCTCCTGGAGCTCCAGCGGCTCCAGGTCCAGCGCTCCAGCGGCTCCAGCGGCTCCAGCGGATCCTCGTCCTCCTCCTCCCCGCCTTACTGCGCCTCCAGCCCGGGCAGCCCCGTCGCGCAGGACTGCGGCTTCCTGCAGCAGGACCCAGTGTTCGGCTTCCGTAGCCTCGTACCGGGCATCTACTGAGGAAGAGGAGGAAGAGGAGGAAGAGGCCCCGCAGACTCTTCATCAGCACACGGCAGAGACAGGAGACAGGAGACGGAGACACCTGTCCCCGTACAGCCTCGTGTCTCTGAGGACAAATGAAAGAGTTCATTTCTTTGTGATTTAGTTCATTTTGTGTTTTTCTTCAGAAGCTTCGCACTTTTCGTCTCCAGGTTTTTACTCAGAACTTTTACTGTGAAAATCCAAGACTCGATTTATTTATTCCACTCGACTCGTTTTGTTTGGTCACTTGATGAAATTTGTATTTTGTACATAAAGAGATTTTTATTCTATTTACTATTTGCTTTTTTACAAAATAAATAAAGTTATAACGTTTCTATAAAACTTTCTCTTTGATTCTTAATATTCATAAATTCAGGTCACATGGACAAAGAAAAACACTGTGACGTCATCATTTAGCCGCAAAACTGAATGAAACTAAACAACAACACTAATATGAAAAACAACATTTATCAAAACAACAATATGATAATTGTTGTTGTTATTATTATTATTATTATTACTACTACAGTCTCCAGGATGTTTCAAACTTGATCTTTTTGAATATGACCTTTGACCCTGCGTCTCACTCTGTGGGGGTTCACTGTGGTGTGATGTCACATCAGCCCCTAAGACAGTAATAATACAAATAATAACAGTAATAATAAAATATTTATTATTATTATTATTATTATTATTATTACAATTATTATTATTATAACTTCAGAAACACTTTCACATCCACACTTCCTTGTTTTACTCTTACATCACCTGCTTGCCCCTGATTGGTCAGTTACTCACAGAATGACTCTGGTGCACTGTTGATGTGCACGTTGATGTGTTGATGTGCACGTTGATGTGCACGTTGATGTGCACGTTGATGTGCACGGGGCTGTGCACGTTGATGTGTTGATGTGCACGTTGATGTGCACGTTGATGTGCACGGGGCTGTGCACGTTGATGTGCACGTTGATGTGTTGATGTGCACGTTGATGTGCACGTTGATGTGCACTGTTGATGTGCACGTTGATGTGCACTGTTGATGTGCACGTTGATGTGCACTGTTGATGTGCACGGGGCTGTGCACTAATTCAGTGGGATTAACAGCCGTTGGCCCACGTGCACCTGCAGACTCATAATGAGATCCAGTGTGTTTTAATTAGATACACACACACACACACACACACACACACACACACACACACAACACACACACACACACAAACACAGAGTGAGTACACTGAACCTCATCTGATATGAGACACAGTGTGTGTTTACCACTAACATTAGCATGATAACATTAGCATGATAACATTAGCATGATAACATTAGCATGATAACATTAGCATGATAACATTAGCATGATAACATTAGCATGATAACATTAGCACATGTTATCTAATGTTTGAATGTGTCCCAGGTTCATATTTGGACTGAACCTCAGGTGAGTTCTCAGGTTGCAACGTATTTTTGGACAAATGTTCTGTTCTAATCACAACAACTAGAATTTATTTATTTACCTGTTTACCTGAGCCCCCCCCCCCCCTACCTGCGCTCACTGTCCGTCAAACAGACTGACACTTAAAGAACCAATTAGACTCAAGCTAAGCTTCTGTTTTATCAACAAGTCATTATCCTGCAGGAGGAGCCGACACATCAGACTGAAACTGTCTTCACACCAAATCAGACACTTTGCCTCTAGTCTGGATTTTTAGTTTGGTTCTTTGAAGCTGGTTTAAATTCAGCTGGAGCTGAAACTCTGAGCAACGAATCCTTAAACCTAAAACTGATCAGGACCAAGAGGTTTAAAATTCCAAACATGAGACATAAACGTCTTTATAGTGTTTCCAGACCTGCACTGAACCACAGACATGTTCCTCACATGTTCCTGACATGTTCCTCACATGTTCTGCAGGTTCTGTCTGTGAGAACTAATGTCTGAGTCAGTGTCTCTGGACATGTTCTGGATCTTCTCCTGCAGCCTCCTAGTAGAATGTGTGTAACATGTCAGAGTGAGTCCATGTGAGGAAACAGCAGGACGATGTGTGGAAGCTTCCCAGAGAGCGAGTGGACGTGTGGACGAGGTTTCTAACACGTGACGTGAAGCTGGAAGAACACAAACATCTCAGGATGAAGAAGAGGAGCCGGACACGTAGAAGACGAAGACGTCCACTCTGAAACACGAGGAGGTTCCAGATCTTCTGGTGCTGAGGGCCGACGCCGGTGTGGACGAGCTGTAAACAACAACACTGATCTTTCCACAGCAGAGTTTATACGTCATGTCCGGCCTCCTGCTGCTCTACAGGCTCCGCCCCTGCTGCTCTACAGGCTCCGCCCCTCGCCTGGATGTTCCCACATGTTCCTGTTGGTGTGAACGGAGTCGGACCCGACAACCTGCTGCTGCTGCTTCACAAACACCAACTACACAACATGTCCAGAAACAACCTGCTGCTGCTGCTTCACAAACACCAACTACACAACATGTCCAGAAACAAGCTGCTGCTGCTGCTCCACAAACACCAACTACACAACATGTCCAGAAACAACCTGCGCTGCTGCTCCACAAACACCAACTACACAACATGTCCAGGAACAACTGCTGCTGCTGCTCCACAAACACCAACTACACAACATGTCAGGAAACAACTGCTGCTGCTGCTTCCACAAACACCAACTACACAACATGTCCAGAAACAACCTGCTGCTGCTGCTCCACAAACACCAACTACACAACATGTCAGAACAAGTTCTGCTGTGCTTCAAAACACCAACTAACACTGCCGAAAACCTGCTGCTGCTGCTCCACAAACACCAACTACACAACATGTCCAGAAACAACCTGCTGCTGCTGCTCCACAAACACCAACTACACAACATGACCAGAGTTCATGTGTGAAAACATCTGCACTAACTACTGTGACCTAAAGACGTGTGTGTGCTCTTGTACAGATTTCTTGGTGAAGACGTTTTGGCCGTTACTCGGTATCTGACCTTTAATGTTTGGGGATAAAGACCTGGTGTCAGGGTTCGGGCCGGGAGGCTCTATGCCAATGAGTGTCCTCACTAAGACAGAAGAACAAACTGTGTGTGTGTGTGTGTTCATGCTGCTTGGCTGCTCTCTTGATTGACACTTTCCTGTGACTCTGTTCTGCCTCTGTGGCCTTTTAAAGGGAAACTAACTGCCGCCCCCCCAAGATGCCCCGGAGCAGTGTGTGTGTGTGAGTGAGTGTGAGTGAGTGTGTGTGAGTGTGTGTGAGTGTGTGTGAGTGTGAGTGAGTGTGAGTGAGTGTGTGTGAGTGTGTGTGTGTGTTGGAGGTGTTGCTGTCATACTGCCCTCTTCACTCTGCTGTGAGAGTCCTTCATCGTCCACTTCTACCTGTCGACCTCTGACCCCGGACATGAGAGGCGTCTAATCATCGGAGCTCAGAGAAATCTCCCGTGTCCTGAGGAGGAAAAGACCTCGAGTCCATCGTGTCCTGAGGAGGAAGAGACCTCGAGTCCATCGTGTCCTGAGGAGGAAA
>CM031676.1:27327189-27334724 GCA_006182925.3 Reinhardtius hippoglossoides
GATGTTCAGATGTTCAGATGTTTCCTTCTGCCTGAAAAAAACTAAATATTACGTTTGACCATGTTTGTGTTTTCTATTTCAATGACAAAATCCATTGAATCAACATGGACCATGAAACACACACACACACACACACACACACACACACACACACACACACACACACACACACACACACACACACACACACACACACACACACACACACACACACACACACACACACACACACACACACACACACACACACTGATAGAGATCAGGAAACTGAACCTCAGCTTCTGATTGACAGATGGAGATTCTGACTCATCATGATAACCTCTGACTCCCCCCCCCCCCCCCCCCACCACCACACCACACACCACCACCACCCCCCCCCCCCCCCCCCCCCCCCCCCCCCACACCCCAGGGGAGGAAAGTTCACCTGTTCACTCTGCTCCTCACTGATTGGTTCATTCATCTCTTTAGGTAGTAACAGAAACACCATGAGACCTGAGGTTATAGACAACAGAAGACACACACACTGAGACACACACTGAGGACAACTGAAGACACACTGAGACACACACTGAGGACACACTGAAGACACACTAACTGAGACACACACTGAAGACACACACTGAAGACACACATACTGAGGACACACTGAAGACACAACTGAAGACACACACACTGAGGACACACTGAAGACACACTGAAGACACACACACTGAGGACACACTGAAGACACACTGAAGACACACACACTGAGGACACACTGAAGACACACATACTGAGGACACACTGAAGACACACTGAAGACACACACACTGAGGACACACTGAAGACACACTGAAGACACACACACTGAGGACACACTGAAGACACACACTAAGGACACACTGAGGACCTTCTCATAGCCTCAGATGTTTGTCCTCGTCCTGATCTCAACACTATCGATCATCACGTCTCCAACAGAGACCAGAACAGTTCACTGCATTAAAGGAACCGTCCCAACCGGGTTTCATCTGTTCGCACCAACGTTAATGTTCCTCCGGGTGGAATCAACAGTTATGATTCCACTAGGAAACATCATCAGGACACACCGTAAACTTTCACTGCTATTTATTTATTCCTCTATTTAAAAGATCTGCATTCGCATATGCAATAACAATCAGCTGATCTTCCTGGGGTCCACACCTAACATACAGAACACATTACATGACAAACAATAATTACAGTTATATATTACATTTCATTTAGCTGACGCTTTTATGCAAAGCAATTTACAATAAGTGCATCAACCATGATGAACAAACCCAGAACAACAAGAATCATGTTCGTACATTAGGTTAAAAAAGCCAAACTACAAAGTTCTACGTACAAGTTCAACTAAACTTAAACATCATCTTCTTAACCAAGCTTTAGTCTGAAGAGAGATGTCTTCAGTCTGGAGGAAGACGTGTGGACTTCCTGTCCTCATGTCCATGTGGAGCTGGTTCCACGTTTAGGAGCCAGGACAGGAAACAGTCTGATGTTGTTGAGTGACAGCTGTCTCTCGCAGTGAGGGAGCAGCTGATTGGTCGATGCAGAGCGGAGTGGACGGGCTGTGAGGTTTGACCATGTCCTGGATGTGGACTGGACCCGATCCGGTCACAGCACGGTACCCAAGATGTGGGCAGCCACTGGTAACCAGTGAAGGGAGAGAGGGAGCGGTGTGGTGTGAGGGAAACACTGGTATCGACTCTCATCTCCACAAACTCTTCTTCATGTACGACACAGATTGGTTTTCTTGGTCACATGTCAGAAGCATCATCAGCTGGTCCAGGTTTGTCTTGGACCTTAGTTCTGCTGCTGGAGGGGACGAGTGGAGCTTCTCTTTCCTCTTCACCACATGGATCATGGTGCTGATTGTGGATGATGATTATAACTACAGACAATAAAAGCTCCATCATTACATCTGTCATCACATGTCAAACATTCACCTTTTCTTTTATGTGACCCTTTCCTCATCGATGTTGTCGAAGTCAACCTTCGTCCTGGAACAGGAAGTGACGTTTATACATATTTTTCTTTTGTTAATATCTAGTATTGTGATTTGTGAAGATGAGACTAATAAAGTTAACAGATAATAATATATAAATATGTAATATAAGTTTGATTTGGTTAAATTCCTCTGAGTTATTTAAGTTACTGATCAATAATAAAAATGATTGGTTCCGATCTCTGATCACTTTCCTTGTGTGTGTGTGGGGGGGGGGGGGGGGGGGGATGTCCAGCAGTTATGAGATGTTAATCACCCCTCCCTCTTGTCTTCTACAATTACCATGAAATTCTTAATGTCCACATGACCCCCCCCCCCCGACGAGTCATCCAGAGGACGAGTGGGAACCTGACCGTGCCCCCCCCATGTCCCAGTTGAACCTCTGACCTCCGACGCAGAGCAATTTCCAGAGCAATAAACGGTTTCTACGGCAACCAGGCCGTCGCTCTCACAATGCGCCGCCTGCTGAGAGCGGTTCACCAACGTGCAGCAGATTCTCCAGATGAAGGAAGACGTGGTCGTGCGGGCGCGGCCTCCTCAGACGTCTCTCTCCGTCTCGGCAGAGCGACGCTCGCCTCATCTCGGTCACGATTAAATAATGAGCTCCCTCTTTTTTACGATAGTAAAGCTTTCAGAGAGATTTCTCTTTTAGCTCCTGGGGAAAAAAACTTTAAATTCACCATGAAGAAAAGTATAAATCAGACATTTTAGTCGGCCCAACCTCGGCGGCCGGGTCACAATGGCGGCAAGGAGGGCGAGGACGAGGGGAGCGCCATAATGTAAAATAGTTAAAAGCTTATTAGAAGCACTGAAAGGCAGAGTGATTTCCACTTTGTTTCGGAACACCCTGAGCTCATCCTTTCAAGTGATTGTGAAGGGGGCAATTCAAATCTCTTTGGGTCCGTATGAATGAAGGCCCCTCTTAAAGCTCCTTTATAAGCCGGCAAATTCCCCACAGGCGTCTGCCCTTTAGCTCCATTACTGATTTACCCGGAGCATTCATCTGCAGCCTTCTGCTGCCATTGTTCTGCAGCAGCCACCCCTGCACCTGACGACCGCACTACGACCGCAGCCCGACACATCCAGGCTGACTTCCTCCGGCGGGACCAAGAAGAAGAACACAACTTTCTGTTGGTGCAAATATCTAAAAATCCACAAATATTCAACAGAAAACCAAAACCAGCGTTTGAAAAGTGAAATAGAAGGAAGGAGAATCGGAGTGATTGATTCCACTGTGGGGGGGTGGGTGTTGTTAAACATGGAGGGGCTGAATGAGGCGGGTCCTTGGATAGAAAAGGTGGAGGCCTGATCCCCTCTCTCTTTTCTTTCTTTTCCTTTCTTTCTCTTTTTCTTTATTTTCTCCCCCTCCCCCCCCTGCCCTCCCATTCAGATAAAGGGGTGAAAAAAATTCCAAGTGCTTCTTTTGGAGCTGTACTTAGATTAATTAGAGTCTCCTTCAGAGCCCATTCAGGGCCCCTCTCCGACGGGGGTCCCGCTCCCTCCCCGGCTAAACTTCTCACATCCATTTGCATTTGTTTGTGTGGTGTAGAGCTGCAGCGAGGCCGAAGAGCCGCCGCACAAAGCAGAGCAGAGAAAATATTCTTTTAATGGCTTTTTCACTGCTTTACGCTGTTTTCTTTAACACCCCCCCACTCACACACACCACGCACACACACCACACGCACACACACACACACACGCACACACACACCACACGCACACACACACGCACACACTCCAGTGAACAGCTCTTCACTGCACGAGAGCAAAGGAACACAGAGACGTGGAGAGGCTGCAGGTTTGAAATCAGATCCCATGTTCACAAAGACACAAGTGTGTGTGTGGGGTGGGGGGGGGGGGGGGGGGGGGGATGCCTGTGCATGTGCACTCATGCATTACCAGAATTTTAGTGCTAAGATTAAATGTTAATATTTCTAGAAAACACAGTCAGAACTGTGACATATATGTTTATACGAATTTTACAACCTGCAGAAATAGTTTGAATCGAGGTAACGTTTCATTGTGTCGCCTGTTGGTGGCGCCACCTCCTCGTTGTGCTTGTGTTTGTCTGAAGAGTCCAAAGACGTGTTTAGGATGTTTCTGGATGATTCAGGTCCTCAGAGGACGAATCTGAGAGACGTCTTCAGAGGACGAATCTGAGAGACGTCTTCAGAGAGGACGAACGCGTGCAGCTCTCGTGCACATGGTCATTGTCACACTGTGCACGTGACACGACAACAGATTCAAAGAGAGAGGGGGGCTAATCCTGTGTGGGGGGCGCCCTCATCCTAAATCCAGATCCCTACACACACACTGAGACACAGACAGACACACACACACACACCACACAACACAACCCCACCAACACACAACCACACACACAAACACACACAGACACACAAAACAACACACACCACAACACACACACACCCACACACACACACACACACACACACACACACACACACACACACACACACACACACACACACACAACACACAACACACACACACAACCAACACACACACCACAACACACACACACACACCAGACACGACACACATCACACACTCACCACACCCCCCAACAACACACACAGCCACCACACACACACCCCACCACCACCACACACACACACACACACAACACACACACACACACACACACACACACACACACACACACAGGTGTGTTCACAGTGACACATTAATCACTTCATGTAGCTGCTCTGACGTCAGTATCTTCTTTACACTGAGATAAAACTGCAGCACCTGCTGATCCTGCAGCATCACTCACAGTCGGTGTGTGTGTCTGTGTGAGTGTGTGTGTGTGTGTGTGTGTGTGTGTGTGTGTGTGTGTCTGTGTGTGTGTGTGTGTGTGTGTGTGTGTGTTCGAGGTTGATAACGAGTCTGATTATTGATCCCGGACTGAATTGACTCATTCATTAATCAATGGCCACGTACACACCTGGTTTTAACATGTGGTATTAACATGTGGTATTAACATGTGGTATTAACATGTGGTATTAACATGTCGATATCAACACTGATCAGCTGATAATGATTCATACTTTCATTAAACTGATTCTGACTCCCTTGACTCCCGTGAACAGAAATGATGTTTGTATTGAGCCGAGGTGAGACCGGATCCCGAGACACGTGTGGGGCCACATGTTAATACCAGGTGTGAACAAGGCTTCTTCATAGAGCTGAACCCCCCCCCCCCCATGTGACATCTAACCTGACAGACATTGTGTGTTTTCATCTCCACTGATAATAACAATGATGATCATCCTTCTCTTCTTCTTCGCTGCTGTAAAAGAGCTGGAGGTCGGGGTAAGGAGATGGGGGTGGGGGGGTGGGGGCACTAAACCTTGAAGAACTCTGACACACACACTTCCTGCTGAGCGTGTGGTGCTGCAGGTCAGAGGTCAGAGGTCAGAGCTTCAGTTACCTGAAGGCAGCACAGACTCACAGTGATTTACCTGAGGTGTGTTCAGGTGTAACGGGAGAAACTGTGAGTCCAGATGATTCGGTTCACTCGTCACGTTAGTGTCACAGCTCGTCTTTCACAGAAAATGAAATGTTTTTATGAAGTTAAGTTTTATTTCGATGAATATAACAGTTAAAACATGTTTAATCTCCAACGTCTGTTTGTGTTTCTGTCTGAAACTGCTGCCGATGTGCCTCTGAGCATTAAACTGTATGTGGCTCTGTGCCTCCTCGCCCCCCTCCTCTACTCACTTCTCCAGAGGCCAGAGGTCAACTCAACAACTGGCAGCGGTCACGCTCCTGTGACCTCCAGCTCCTGCAGTGGTTATCGTGTTACACTGAGTCCGGCTGCAGCTGCGAGGATCTGAACTCTTCTGTTAACAATGGATTCAGCTCGTTACCGTGTCTGAGCGCCATGAGACGCTCCATCACTGGCTTCTGACAGAAGGAAGTGAATCCTGCTACTTCCTGTTTTGATGGGACGCCAACGTCCCCATCGGCCTCATGCGGGAACATTCATCTCACCTCATCTTGTGCACGCTGGACTTCAATCCATTATTTCACCTCTTTCTGTTGAAGCTTTTTTATTTGTTTACCAGTTTTCTTGTATTAAAGTGATACATGATTAAGTTATAACTCCTACTACCACTAACAATAATAATATTAATAACAACAATAATCATAGTTATTTGGTGTCAGATATGGATCCGGCAGCTCTGCAGCACCAGAAGCTGTTTTCAGAGGCTCCAGTTGGATCAGACCTGATCACGACACCGGGTCAGGCCCGAGCAGCAGACTGAGGCCGGAAGGAACCATGTGTAACCATCCTGAGAAATGGGTTTTCATTTAGCTTTTTCATTTTTGTGTTTGTCGGGTTCGGGTTAACCCTCTATCTGATAAATATGATTTAAACCAGTCTGATGTTCCTTTGATCCCGACATGTTGCTCCAGTCTCTGTAGCAGATCTATGATCTGTGGGTCAGAAGCTGCACTAAGATCCAACAGGACCAGAAAGAGACAAGTCCATTATCTGAGGACATGAACAGGTCGTTAGTGTTAACAGCTGTTTCTGTGATGGTTCTGAATCCTGAAGGTTTTCACACAGATCGTTTCTGTCTCAGTCATCACAGACTGTGGACAGCTGTAGTTTCTGTCTCAGTCATCACACTGTTTTACACATTAGATCATTATATTATATTATATTATATTATATTATATTATATTATATTATATTATATTATATTATATTATATTATATTGTAAGAAATCTTTGAATCTGAAAGAATGTCATCATCAGGGACGGGTCACTTTTTAATCTGGGACACTGCTGAATAATACAATGTATATTATTCATAGAAATGTCATTCATTCATATTAACATATAAAACTTCCATTCTTTCATAAAGAACCCTAACCTATGTAAAGAAACTATAAGATAAATGAAAAACTTTCTATTAAAGGTGTATCACATTTGTTTTTAAATCAATAAAATGATTAATTGACAGTTATAACCTGTAGGTATAATGTATGTGTGTATTATGTATGTGTGTATTACAGATCACAGGGTTTTCACTGGTAATAGAATATTCTTATATTCTTGTATTTCATTAAATGGAGGGGACTGAATGTGTTTTAACGAATCAAAGGAAACTCGGGTCTGAAATGTCGACGCCCCTTCAGCCCTGACACGTAACTCGAGCCTGTCGTATTATTATCAGACTCTCAGAGCTCCAACCGCTAGTTAGAGCCCGGCCTCTGTGGTGCCACCTTCCGACCAGCTCCATTGTGTGGACGCTCAGCGGCAGAGATTATGTGGTCGGGTTAGAATACAACAGAAAGACCCCCCCCCCCTCAGCGAGCTGGTCAGGTTGCTGTGGTCACCTGGAGCTGGAGGCTCACAGCACGACGCCCACTTTCATCCTTTGTACCACTGAGCAGGAAGGGGAGGGGCTTCTATTTTGCCATGCAGCTGGTAGAGACGCCCCCAACACCCACCTACCCCCACTCAGGAGGAGGAGGA
>CM031676.1:27334824-27337324 GCA_006182925.3 Reinhardtius hippoglossoides
ATTTAATCTCCTTGTTTCTTGAGTCGTTAAATGAACAATAACCTGTAAATGAACAATAACCTGTAAATGAACAATAACCTGTAAATGAACAATAACCTGTAAATGAACAATAACCTGTAAATGAACAATAACCTGTAAATGAACAATAAAAACACAAAACAACACAAAACAACACAAAACAACACAATAAGGATGAAACGATTGTTCAGCAGAGACGTGTGAAACTCATCAGATTCAGAGACTTGATGGATTGTAAAGTTCTGATGTTTGGTTCCACATAAACTGAAGATGTTAGAAGAAGAGTAAGTTTTTATAAATGATATTTAATAAGTTATTTCATCTGAACTTAGTTTTCAGAGACTCAAAGGTTTTGTGTATTTTATTAAACGTGTATTTGAGCTTCTCGCTGCCGCAGCCGAGTTCCACAGGTTTGGGTTTAAATAAAGTTTCTGCTGAACGTGACGCTGCCCCCCCCCCCCCCCCGTCCTTTCACTGATCCCTGAAGTGTGATGTCAGCAGGAGGCCGCTCGCTCTGATTGTGTGGGACACTTCTCTTTATTGGATAAGTGGAGCGGCTTCCTTTGTGCCTTTGAGCCTGAGGTGGCCTGTTGGGCTCCTAATCATTTGAGGTGTGCTGCGTTCAGGGGGCGGTGGACAAAGGAGCGCCGACTCATTCAGATCAAGCTGCTCAGACACCAGCTCCTGATCCCTCTCCTCCACACCTCGGCCGAGCAACAACAACATGTCATGGGGGGTGGTGTCCTGAAACAGGTTATTGTTGTTATTATTATTATTATTATTATTATTATCAATCACATGTTATTTGTCTCATATTCCCAGTTGGTCTCATATTCCCAGTTGGTCTCATATTCCCAGTTGGTCTCATATTCCCAGTTGGTCTCACAGATGTTAACAAGGAGCAACTTCCTCTGTTCTTCACTCAACAAGAGTCAAACAGAAACTTTGTGATCAGTGAATGAAGCTCAGTCCCATGTGAGGATCCTCTCCCAGGACACAGGGACAACAGTGATGATGGAACTGAACACAACAACACAACAACACAACACACCAACACAACAACACATCAACACAACAACACATCAACACAACAACACAACAACACAACAACACAACAACAGGGTTCACTACATGAGAAGAACCAGTTTGTAATGTTTAAAGTGTTTATACATAATGTCTGATGGAGATGAAGGAGCAGAGGAACTGAGGACTTCCTGATGGTAGAAGATGTGCGGAGACGTGTTGTGTATCCAGAAGACTTGTGTTGTCATAGTCCTCGATCAGCTGACACACAGGATCCACCATAATAATAATAGTGATACGTTTCTTGATGATTGAGATGATTGATGAAGTGATCAATGTCTGTCACAGTGAATCTGCTGATGACTGTGTGTATAATAAAGTTTGGATTGAATCCTTCTTTGACTCCATCTGCACATTCCTGTGTCTCCCTGAGATTTAGATATCGAGGAAGCCTTAAAAAGCGAGTTAACTGCTATTCAGCTGCTCTGAAAGGCCGAAGCATTTAAAAAGCCCAAATGAGAGTAGAACGAGTGTCGCGACGGGGGTTAGTGACGGGCGAAACATCGGTATTATGGCTCGGACGCCGTCTCTTCCCGGGGACAGAGGACCCTCCCAGATGGCGGTGCAGAGTCTGTCTGCTGACGGCTTTCACTCCGGGACAAAGGACTTCTAATTGAGAACAAACTGTCAGTGAAAGAGACGAGACCATGACCAGAGAGGGGGCCGCTCTGGGCCGACGGCCAGCACCGGGGGCCCAGCCAGTTCTGAGGCCCTGGGCACGGTGTCTCTCTTGCCCCTGTGGCCCCGTGGCCCCTGTGGCCCCCGTGGCCCCTCTGGGCTCCTCAGACCTCTTGTGACTGACACAAGAGGTCACGGAGGATAACACGCACAGCGGAGAAACACAAAGGCCTTTCACCAGAGACACAGACTCAGCCGACTGTCAAGTGTGAAGGAGAGGAAGAGGAGTGGAAGAGGAAGAGGAAGAGGAAGAGGAAGAGGAAGAGGAAGGAGGAAGAGGAAGGGAAGAGGAAGAGGAAGAGGAGTGGAAGAGGAGTGGAAGAGGAAGAGGAAGAGGAAGGGAAGGGGAAGAGGAAGAGGAAGAGGAAGAGGAAGGGGAAGAGGAAGAGGAAGAGGAAGAGGAAGAGGAAGAGGAAGAGGAAGAGGAAGAGGAAGAGGAAGGGGAGAGGAGAGGAGAGGAAGAGGAAGAGGAAGGGGAGGAGAGGAAGGGGAAGGGGAAGAGGAAGAGGAAGAGGAAGAGGAAAGAGGAAGAGGAAGGGGAAGGGGAAGGAGGAAGAGGAAGGGGAGGGAGAGGGAGGGAGAGGAGAGGAGAGGAGAGGAGAGGAGAGGGGAGAGGAGAGGGGGAGAGGAGGAGAGGAGAGGAGAGAGGGAGAGGGAGGAGGAGAGGAGAGGAGAGGAGAGGAGGAGGGAGAGGAGAGGAGGAGGAGAGGAGAGAGAGGAG
>CM031676.1:27342324-27551059 GCA_006182925.3 Reinhardtius hippoglossoides
TGCTCTCACATGTGAAAGGGTCTGTAGAGCGACTGGTCTTCAGTCTGATGGTCTCAGCTCCTGTTTCTGACGTCTGGACGGAACCTCCACAACAACAGCCGAGGTGGGAAACCAAAGGAAGGGGGAGCAAAGAGGAGGAGGGGGAGTGATGGAGGAGAGGAGCATCTCGCCCTCCCTCTGCAGAGGTCAGAGGTCACGGTATAGACGAGCAGTGTGCTGGATTTAATGCGGAGTCTTTTTTCTTCCTCCCTCTCCACGTTTTGTGTGGTTCCTGCTCCTCACACACTCTGAGACCTCGCGTGACAAAGCAAGGTCATCGGCAGGATTAATCCTCCTGAACACGGCTGTTGTTGGACCAGCTGAAGAAGAAGAATAAGAGACGGAGGGAGGACGTCTGTAAGCGTGAGAGAGACGCGGACACAAAGTTAAACTTCCACGAGTCCAACACAACTAGTTCATGTCTCGTGAGTCTGTGTTTTCATGATGCTTTGTGTTGTAAAAGGGTCTGAACAAATGAATGTGTTTGTCTATATGTAGGTTTACAGACACACAGACACACACAGAATGAATGAGTCTGCTAATCCCTATCATCACAGGTTAGGGTTACACAACAACAACACAACAACAACAACAACAACAACAACAACAACAACAACAACAGGAGAATTCAGACACAGTGAAAACAACAGTGAGATTTCACTGGTTCATGTTTTCACGTTGGTTCAGTCGAAGAACAAGAGAAAAAATAAGATTCGGATCAGAGTCTTAATCTTCAGACATCCCACCGATATCTTTTCTGTAAGTGTGAAGTTTAACAGCAGGAAATTACTAATTATCTTCATTGTAAACATCACATAAGTTGAAGTGTGAAGTTGATTTTAGGTCATTTTCTGCGTCTGGGGGGGGGGGGGGGGGGTAGTCGTCTTTCTGTGTGAATGGAGAAGATGAAAGAAGCGGTGCAGAACCTTTCACACCTGATATTTAGGTTCAGCTCAGCTGTGTTGTGCTCAGTGGATTTTTAATAATGACCAACGCTCTCGTCTCCATGTAGATGTTGAGCCACGGAGTCAGATCTCAATCATTTCAATTTACAACCCAGGAGGCGTCAGAGCAGCTCTTCCTATTGGTCTCTGAAGGGATGAGGGGACTTCTCTGTGTCTCTCTCAGCTTCAGTCTGTTCATCGGCAGCTTTAATGAATCCTTGTGGGATCTTTTCACTCTTGTAAAGGAGGAGCTGTGAGCGAGAGGGTTTAACAAGCATCAAGGAGGCTCCAGCGTGATGATCTGCTCTCACTCAGAGATAATACTGAGGGCAAACGCACAGAGAAAGAACAGGAATGAGGAGCTGCTAATGAGATAGAGGCTGCAGCTTATTACCATGAAGGGTGGACTGAGGACGGAGCGCAGGGTTCAAGAGGCAGAGATGATCACACTGATGTTCATCAGTTTAAACAAAGATCACACCACATCTATTTGTTGGACAAACAAAGACTCATATCACACCTAAGACACACTTTCCATTCCAGATCATTTGATGCCAAAAACTTCTCTGTGCTGCCAACGTTCAGAATGACTCTGTACAGATGTTCCACACATGAACTTTGTGAAATGTTCTCTGGACATTTCCTGTCGTTAGCAACTGACAGACAGAACCTCCACAACATGTCAGGAACACGTGCAAGCTTTAGTTCATGTATGAAAACAGACGGAGGCCTCCTCTGTGGGCGCTGCAGTGTAAAGCTGCTTCTAGACTTGCACTGAACTCCGCAGATCCTCAGGACCATCATGGGATGGACTGTACGCCTGAATGCAAATGTCCGAATTAGTGAGTGGCGGGGGGGGGGGGGGGGGGGGGGGGGGGGGGGAGCTTCTAACACGGGACACAAACATGAAGAAACTAAAACAAAGATCTCTGGTGAAGAAGAGCTGACACACGATGAAGACACAGACGAAGGTGTGAAGAGAGTTCGTGGTGATCAGAGCTGAAGGTGTCAGGTGATGATCACATGACCTCTGCAGCAGAGGTGACACGTCACTTCCTGTCTCTGTCTGCTGCACCCGGCTGCCCCCCCCCTCACCTGAACCAGAGGAGGTTTCTGTGTTACGTGAACAACGAAGAAGCTTCATGTGTGAAAGACGAACTCCAGAGAAAGTCCAGATCTAATTCTGCAGACGGTCTCTGGAGTTCAGGTCTAAGAACAGACAGATCTGGTCTTGGACTTGTGTTGAACTCGACTGAGGTGGTCTGGTCCGACAGAGAGCATCTGTCCTCTCACCAGGACAAAGTCAGGAGTGTTTCTACCTCGTCCAGCTGTGTGTGTCTGTGCGTCACCTCGGGGCATTTTGTCACTTAAGAGAGGGACGATCCCCCCCCCCCCCCTGAGCTGCACGCTTCAAAGGCCGGATGAGCAGATTAGAGGAAGGGCCCAGGACTAACTGATTTAGGAAGGTTTAGTCTTCACTCAGAAATCCATCCTCTTTGTTTTGGCTCCATCAGCCGCCGGCTCTGTTGCTCTCTGCTCCGCTGAGCTACAGGTGCCTGCAGAGGACATGGCCAGGTCCTCGTGTCTTCACAGGACAATCGATGACACAGTGGGAAACTTTCCTCAGACTCTCGATTTCATTCTCAAATGTTTTTAATGAAAGTTTGTAAATGTAATGTAAAAAGTTTCTTTGGAGAGTTTGCAGGAACTTTGATTCCATGTTGGTGTCAACGCTGTTTTTCTGTTTCACTAACGATTTGACGACATGAAAACATGGTGGATAAGCTTGGGGGGGGCACAGTTGCAGAGGGGCTGTGGTAAACCATTAGTGTCTGCTGCCTCCTGCTGTTCACTCTGAGTATTGCAACCTGTCAGAGTTTGAAAAGTTGAGAGTTAAACTTTAAATGATATAAAAATATATGAGAACAAAAAGAGGCAGTAAGAGATAAACTTCACCTTTTATTTATTATTTTACGAGGAACAGCAGCTCAGTCACTTCTGTAATAAATCGTGTTGCACAGCTGTACAGTGTCACCAGTGAAACCAATGGAACCAGTTTTATTTTTTACTGCAATATTTACTGATCAAACGACCAATCAACATCCACAACAGATTATCCATAGCTTCATGTTTTTATTAGACACACGTAAATATGGGGAATCAAACATGTGACGTCTGTTTCACTGTAGAGTTAATGAATCCATTATCCATGTGTATGTATCTGAATGTCCCTCAGAGACGGATGACTTTTATCCTCCTGTCCCTCCGTAAAGACGATATCTGTCCCTCGCCTCGTTTCACTGAGACCCCCCCCCCCCCCCCCCCCACCATAACCTATAACCTGATAGATTCTGCTCTGCTGCATTAGAACCTCTTCAGTCTGTATATCAGACATCAAAGGGCCTCTCCTCCTCTTCCTCCTCTTCCTCCACTTCCTCCTCCTCTTCCTCGTCCTCGTCCTCGTCCTCGGTCTTCTTGATGAAGGCAGACGACAGCTCCTGCAGCAGGAGTTCCTGTGACGGAGTACAGACTCCCTGCAGCGGTGGCCTCCTCCTCACCGCCGGCTGCGGGGGGGCGTTCGATTCTTGAGAGCTGCAGTCTGCTTCTCCATGACCACCCCCACCTCCACTGCTGCTGCTGAGCACCAGAGTCTCCACAGAGCCACTATCCGTCCGGACCGGGTCGGGGACGATCACAGGATCATGTCCAGTCTCCAGGGGGACTAGTCTGAGCGGAGGGTGGTCCAGGACCTCCTGTGTCTCTGCAGCACTACTGGACAGGAAGCTGGTCTCCAGAGATTTTAGGACCTGCAGGCCAAAGTCTCCGACCTCTTCATAGAGCGGCTCAGGGAGGTCAGGAGACTCTGGACGCTTGTCGAACGAGTCCTGCTGCACCTTCATGGGCTGAAGATACAGGGAGACACTGAAGATGTGAGTCCTGCAGCTTCATGTTTCCTCCCTGATTCCACACAAAGTACAAAATACTCACAAAGTACAAAATACTCACAAAGTACATGGAGAGAGTTCTTCTGTCGTGTAACTTCCTCTAAAGGGAGAAGGAAATACAAAGTGTGATGAATGATGGGAGAGAATTTTATTCAAATCCGAAATATGTCGCGAGTCAAACAGCTACTGTTACTTTATGTTGATAATTTTAATAATGTTAAATATGTCAAATGTTTTCATGCTTTAATGTTCAGAAAACATCTCGTTCCTCAGACTGTCCATCGCTGCAGCACCTCTCTTCAGCCTCTGTCTCTTACACTTGGTTTTAGCTCCTGTCTCTTTAAGACCCCCCTCCTGAGGAAGTCTGCTCTGATTGGTCAGCAGCGCCACTCTGTTGTGATTGTCACATAACATCATGATGATGGGCCACACCACTGACACCTGCCCCCCCGCTACACTTTAAGATGCTCCATGTGTTGTTTGGTTCTGGAAGGATCCCTCAGACTTCTGGTCTCATCCGCGTTCCGGATGGGAACGTGACGTTGTCTCACCAGCGTCTGATTGGCCGACAGCATGCTGCTGTTGCTCTCGACTCCTCTGATGGGGACGAGCGGCATCGTGCCGAACTTCTGTTTGCAGATATCTGACGAGGAGTGACGCCTCAGCACCGGAGGACCGGGCCATCGTTCTGGAAAAGAACCAAAGAGTTAGCGGGAAACTGCCGCAAGGATGCTGGGAGTTCAAGCTCCAC
This sequence comes from Reinhardtius hippoglossoides, assembly GCA_006182925.3. NCBI lineage: Eukaryota > Metazoa > Chordata > Actinopteri > Pleuronectiformes > Pleuronectidae > Reinhardtius > Reinhardtius hippoglossoides. The sequence goes on from CM031676.1 coordinate 27,347,004, forward strand.
ACACTCCGTCTGATTGGTGGGGAGAACTCAGTCCACTTCAGTCTGACCAGGAAACCTGATCCTGGATCAGAGAGGCACTGACCTGAGCTTTGAGGAAGCTGGTGACCCAGTCCCACAGGTCCACCTCGCTGCTGCAGCTCAGGAACCTGAGACACGAGAAGCAGGAAACACGGGATCTTTACTGCAGGTCACATGACTGAGGTCCACTGTGACATCATGATATCAGCTCGTTGTCACTTTCATGACTTCATTGATGGAAACACGTGATGTCACAGAATGGATCATCTTTATATACAGTCTCTGATCATCTTTATATACAGTCACTGATCCTCTTTATATACAGTCACTGATCCTCTTTAAAATTACAGTCACTGATCATTTTTATATTACAGTCACTGTAAATCTTTATATCCCGCCCTCTGATCATTTTTATACAGTCACTGACACTTACAGCTGGTGTTTGTGTGACATCACAGTGAGACCCCACCTGCAGGTGAAAACAGGTCGTTAATGATCAGTGAATTAATGTCATATAACTGAAGGGTTGGTTCTTCAGGCTGAACCCTGAAGTTCTTCTCACCTGGTTGGAGATTTTAGTTTCCTGCGGATACCGATGTAGATCTTCATGGACTTCAGAGACCACTCCTTCTCTGGTTTGATGCTCTGAACAACGACACACAGCAGTCAGGAGAAACAGGACTGGTCTCTAGTCTGAGGTTCAGGTTCTGACAGAACCCTGGTGACTCTTTACCTTCTTGTCTTTGAGTAACAGCAGTTTTTGCTCCTTGATCTGAAACGTTCTCTCCTGGAACTTGTTCCCCTGAAGAAGCTTTGGAGGTTCCTCACGACACCTCAACAGACCGATCTTCATAATCTCACTCTTATAGGCTAAACAGACAGAGAGACAGATACATTGAATGTCAACAAGGTAAAGTATGGATCAATAATGAATGTGACAGAATGTGGACAGAATGTGGACAGACAGGTGAGGATGTCGATGCCGTCTCCTTTAGGAACTCTCTTCACCACCAGGTAGGCGGAGCTCGGGTCGGCCTCTTGCACCACTGCAGGGCCTGTTCCAGGACTTTCTCTTTGGGATGTAATGGACGCTCTGACAGAGAGAGAGAGAGAGAGACAGGTGTATCAGAGAGAGACAGAGAGAGAGAGAGAGAGAGGCCCGAGAGAGACGAGGAGAGAGAAGACGAGAAGAGAGAGAACAGAGAGAGAGAGAGAGAGAGAGAGAGAGAGGGAGAAAAGGGGAGGAGAGAGAAGGGGAGAGAGAGAGAGAGAGAGAAGAGAAGACAGAGAGAAGAGAGAGACAGAAGAAGAGAAAAGAGAGAAAAGAGGAGAGGAAAATAGAGAGAGGACAAAAAGAGATAGACAAACAGAAGAGAGAAGAGAGGGGAGAGAGAGAAAGAGGGAGAAGAAGAGGAGAGGCTTTGTCCCGAGAGAGGAGAACAGAAAAACAGAGAGAAAAAAGAAAAGAGAGAGAGAGAGAGAAGGAAAAAGAAGAGGAGAGAGAGAGAGGAAAAAGGGGAGAGAGTAAAGGGGTAAACGAGAGAGAAACAGAAGAGAGAGAGAGAAGGGGACAGAGAGAGAGAGTAGGGAAACAGAGAGGAGAGAGAGAGAAGAGAGAGAAAGAAAGAGGGCAGGGGTATCAGAGAGAGATAAGAAAAGAAAGGAGAGGGAGAGACAAGAGAAGACAGACAGAGAGAAGAGAGAGCAAAGAGAGAGTGATAAAATAGAGGGTCTGTTGTCTCACCCAACTGTCCGTCTTCGATGGCCTCAAATGTCATCCAGACGCCTTTGTCTCCGGGGGGGACGTTCCTCATGTACAGAACCTGATTGGTCAGCTCCTCAGCACACATGGTGGGAGACACCTGCAGAGGTCAGAGGTCACACACCTGAACATGACCTGAGGACAAGCTGTTCTCACACAGACACAGTGTCATGTCTGTCACATGTTAGAAAACTCATCAACACGTCGGGAACATTTAAGAAACATGTCAGGAACATGTCAGGAACACGTCAGGAACATGTCAGGAACACGTCAGGAACACGTCAGGAACATGTCAGGAACATGTCAGGAACACGTCAGGAACACGTCAGGAACACGTCAGGAACATGTCAGGAACACGTCAGGAACACGTCAGGAACATGTCAGGAACACGTCAGGAACACGTCAGGAACATGTCAGGAACACGTCAGGAACACGTCAGGAACATGTCAGGAACATGTCTGTGGTTTAGTTCAGGTCTGAGGGTTAGGGTTAGAGAGTGGTACAAACTCACTTTTAGCGTGATGCAGCAGTCTGGTATCTTCATCTCCAGGTAAACTTCGATGATCAGATCTCCAGCCTGAGACAGCTGCACATAAACACGTATGAGGACCTGATCTGTGAGTCTCCGTCCATTGATCACTGATTGGTTCTTACCTGCGTGTCCTTCCAGGAGGTGATGAGGCTGATTTCCAGTTCGATCTGAGTTTGATGCTCCTCATCGATCTGAAACCAACACAAACCTCTTCAGTGGGTTTTAACGACTCAGAGGAAGAGTGAGCGACGTTCCATAGCAGCTGTACTCACATCAAAGACGTACAAGAAGTTGTCTATCAGATCTTCTATGATCTTGACCACGTGTTCTCCTTTCCCATCGGTCTGAAACAGACTGGGAGCAAACAGCAGCGACAGGTTCTTGGTGCACATCTGGTTCAGGTCGGCACATTTCTGCACCCTGAGGGGACAAACCACAAGCGCTGCTACTTCCGCCCTGAACCCAGCGGCGGTGTGATCGGGCGCAGCTCACCTGTACAGGTGAGCTGCTACTTCCGCCCTGAACCCAGGGTTAGGGTTAACCCGGACGGTGTGATCGGGCGCAGCTCACCTGTACAGGTGACTGATGAGCGCAGCCAGAGTCGTCCTGTTGACCCGGGGGAGACTCCGGATGATTTCTTTGTAACGGTCCAACCTCTGACTCTTCTGGGGCATTTCTGGAGATGAACATTCAATTTGATTTAACTTATAGAATCAGTTTTAAATATTGTATATACTGTTCAACAATAGAGACTCAGTATTTAAATACATGTTGTATCACAGCTGCAGTTTGATATTCAGGCTGCAGCTCGTTTTCACTCCTGAGTCTGAACCATGTGTTCTGATAGTTCTGGTTTCACTTTGTAATTTAGGGACTAGAATTTAGTCTGACATAAGTACGTCCTGTCGTCATCACCTATGTGGGCGGAGTCTACCTATACTTGACTCTGATTGGTTTGTAGACAGCGTCTGACATGGGCGTGTTGTCAGGTGGGGGGGTAGTAGTCTTTCTGTTTGAATGGAGAAAATGAAGGTGGTGCTCTGAGGAACCTTTCACAGCGGATGTTTAGGTTCAGACTAAACTGAAGAGTCTGGTCTGTGTGGAGGTTTCAGTCTCAGGCTCAGAAGAGGACAGTAACATCTGTCTTAGCTTCACACCTGATTGACAGAGTCAGATTCACCAGGACGTACAAACAGAACTGTGGACGTCAATCTGCAGATTTAAACTTGACACGTAAACATGTCGAGGAAAAGACACGCCTGTGGCCACTAAACGAGTTTGGATGGTGTGAGGGGGGTCTCATGTCTTAGAGGACACACTGATGGAGTTTCAGCGGGACAGTCGGACGTATCAGGACCAACATCGTTCAGATCTGGTTTTACAGGTCATCTGTCCTGTTCTTACAATCAAGGTATCAAATTTTAGAGACAAGTCCACCAGAGTGCGTCCTTGGGACAGACCATGAACTCTAAACCTGGACCCTGACAGGACTCACTGGAAGCCTCCTGCCATAGCGGATGCAGGTCGGCCATGAAGATGGGGTCATCAATCTCCCTGAAGAACCTCTTAAGGACGTCAGTCACGTCCTCGATGAAGTGGTCTCCGATCCGCAGTTTGACGTTTCGAGCGTCTTTACGAAACTCGTCCATCAGCAGTTTAATCCTGGACTTGGCCCCGTTCTTCCTGTAGATGCCCTCGTGGCCCAGACCTAAACAAAATGAGGAAGACAATGATGATGAGCTCTGAGAAAAGAAGAAGCTGCGTTGAGTTCTCTCCTAAACATGACTCATCTGATTGAGATAACAGACCAGGATCTGACTCTGGACCAGGATCTGATCGGACCAGGTGAAGTTGAGAACCTGGATCTGTCTGTCAAGAACACAAACGCCATTTTGCCCATGTGGCTCGTAACCTACTTTAACCGCTGATTCAGTTTAAATTAAATTAACTTTCTGAAAAAAGAAGAAAACCGTTGAGACAGATTTCAGCAGATCCTCCTCTTCCTCACCGTACTGAGTGATGAAGGCCATGCAGCTGTCCACGATGATGGGGATGTCGTTCCTGCTCAGCTGCTGCTCTCTCAGAGTGTTCCCCGTGCCGCCGGCTGCTCGCTGGATGTCCGAGTGCCACAGAGAGAAGTCTGTGCGGCCGACGCCCTGCAGGTGCAGAGTCCTGAGGACGAGACGATGAAGGAAAACAAACTAAATCAACAGGGACTAGAATTACTGCCTCCGCCAACCAGTGCAGTGCATCTACATATTTGTACATATTTTCTATTTCCAAATTCATAAAAGGTCACTGTAACCTCTGACCTTTGACCACCGAAATCTAATCAGTTAATCAGCGAGTCCAAGTTTGAAAGAATCAATTCGATTCAATAGGTTTTATTGGGATGACATTAAAATGTGTTTCCAAAGTACAATTACAATCATAATTGTTTTTCGAGATCTTTCAGTTTTGCTGAAATCTGCTCTTGAGCTTGATTCTTTGTGGATTTTCTATAAAGATCTTTAAAATGATTTATGATATCATGTATATACATTTTGAATAGTCTACTCATTGTAGTTTGGTTTGGTAAATAAATTCTACATTTATTTGACCCCAACGACTCCTCAATTATTTGTAATTGGTTTTGTAGATACTTCCTCGTTTGCTCTCAGGGCAGTTTTACATTGTTTGGGTTCGGGTTGACTAACCTGTCCCCGAATCGCTTCTAATCGTTTCTCATCTGAATCAAACCATTTCTCTCTGTTCATTTTCTTTGGTTGTTTTGATTTGCATCTCAAATTTGATAGTGAGGCCAAATGATTAAATGTGTGGTTGATGTTTACCACCATTAGGTCTTTTCAGAGTTACTTCTGTTGGGGAGGATGGGGAACCTGAGGTTCTACACCAGTTTGGGATGATCTCCTCTACATCCGTGGAAGTCTCCTCATTGAAGTCTGGACAAAGTGAACGTTTGGCGGAAATTTTGTCCCTCAAGGCGTTTTTAAGATATCGCATTCACATGAAGGGGACAGACGGACAACCTGAAAACATAATGCCTCTGGTCAATGGCGTCCTCTCACCTTCCTTTCTCCACCAGCACCAGGATGTCTTTCTTCTCGTGGTTCTCCTTCTCAGAGGTTATACCTTCAAAACAAACACAAACCATTTGAATCAGTCCTACACAGTGTGTACATGGAGAACAGATCCAGAACCAGATCCAAGACACTGACTGAGCTCCTGCAGGCGGTTCAGGTTGATGATGTCCTCAGCTGCTCCGTCATTAAGGGGACAAATGAAGAGGTTGGACTTCTGCAGGACGAAGTATGCTTCCTTCCAATGCTGCGGGTCCAACATGGCTCGGTAGCGCAGCAGGCCCACGCGCTCAAACTCCCGAGTCAGCAGACAGTGACAGCTGAGCGGCGTCGCAGCCTGGTGGCGAGGAAAAGGGCCGTTAGACGAAAAACACCTCAAACTAAAGAACCGAGAACCAACAGGAAACTGGAGAAAGACTTCAAGAATAAATTCAGGATATTTCAAATATTTATAACTTTTTAAATGTGTCATAATATTTCAACTTTATGAGAAAAACTTTGATTTAACATTTGTTTGATGTAACACGAACAAACTGTTGAAATGTTTTTCCAGAGACCTTCCCGATGGCTTTGGTCCAGCTGTGCAGAGCGCCGGCCGTCTCCACGCCGAAGAGGAGGAGCTTCTCTGAAGTCAAGTACAACTCGAAGGTGTAACGGAACCTGCGGGGCGACATTCAGACTGCGTTCAAGCGAAAGCTTCCTGCGTGAGTTCAAATGGAACCAATCAGAAGAAGAGAGCAGGTCTGTACCGGTCCATGAACCCGTTGTTGTTGTTGTTGTTGTTGTTGTTGGACGAGTCCGGTCGGCCGACGCCCAAACACACGATGTCTTTAACATTGATCTGCAGGCAGGGATCAGCTGATCGCTCCGACTCGTACAGGAGCAGCGAGCGATCCACCGAACACCAGAACTTCTGGAAGTCTGAACGAGACGAGATCGTTACATCTGAAAGTTTCCTCGAGATCGAAACACGTTTCTGTTCGATTTAAAAAGTAAATGTTTATAATAAAATATAAAACAGGAGATTTGAATATGTCAGTGTCTCAGCTTCACCCCAAAACACAAGCACACACAGACACACACAGACACACACACAGACACACACACAGACACACACACAGACACACACCAACACACACAGACAAACAACACACAGACACAGACACACACACAACACACACACACACACACACACACACACACACACACACACACCACACACACACACACACACACACCACACACACACACACACAACACAAACACAAACACACAACACACACACCACACCCCACACACAACACACAAACACACAGACCACACACACCAACAGACACACACACACACACACACACACACACACACACACACACACACACACACAACACACAACACACACAGAACACACACAGACACCACACACAGACACAGACACACACACACACACACACACACACACACACACACACACACACACACACACACCACACACACACACACACACCAGACACACAAACACACAGACACACACAAACACACACACAGACACAGACACACACACAGACACAACAAACAAACACACAACACAGACACACACACACACACACACACACACCACACACACCACAACACACACAAACACACAGACACAACACACACACACAGAGAGACACACACACACACACACACAGACACACACAAACACACAGACACACACAGAGACACACACAAACACACAAACACACAAACACACAGACACACAAACACACAAACACACAGACACACAGACACACAGACACAGACACACACATACACACAGACACACACACACACACACACACACACACACACACACACACACACACACACACACACAAAGACACAGACACACAGACACACACAAACACACAGACAGACACACAGAGACACACACAAACAGACACAGACACACACAAACACACAGACACCGACACACACATAGAGACACACACACACACAGACACAAACACACAGACAGACACACAGAGACACACACAAACAGACACAGACACACAAAGACACACACCAACCTTCTCGAGTTTTTCTCGACAGTGTCCCTCTGTTGACGGAGCCGGATTTGAAAAGGTAACCAGAGTGAAGAACAGGCTGCATGATCTCATCATACACACTGGGATCTGAGAACACACACACACACACACACACACACACACACACACACACACACACACACACACACACACACACACACACACACACACACACACACACACACACACACACACACACACACACACAGTCATGTGACTGTCTATACACCTGAACAAGCAACAGCTGATTTTCTTAATATTATTCAAATACAAATATGTATGTTTATATAAATCCATATACATACATGTATATAGATTTATATAAACCCACAATGTTCACTTTGTTCGTCTTTAACCCGTAAAAACCAGTTTAATGGTGTAAATGACTAAACACGGCTTCACTTCACACAAGAGTCCCGACCTGACGTGGTGAAACGATCCAGCAGGTGGTGCTGTTGGCCGCCGTTCGAGTCATTGGCAAGACACGCTGACTCCGCCTCCAAGAAAATCTGAGTGACAGTTTTCAGAAGCGTCTGTTCAGAGACGGCCGAACACAAGACCTATGAAAAACAACGAGGTTTTTAAAAATGAAACTGAGACATGAACAGGTTTCTACACAGGTAATGATGTCACACACGCGATGACGTAACTCGTCCTGCCGACCTTGAGCAGCTCCTCCTGGCGGCTGAACGCAGGGTGTTGGCGGCGGTATCGTCCTTCTCTGTATTTCTGACTGATGAAATCTCTCCTCTGTTCGAGGGAGGAGTCACAGTCCAGCTCCTCCCACTGAGGAAGACGAGCCGCCCAGAAATCATTGGCCCGGTCGTTCCCCAGCATGATGAACATCTGACAAACAAAAACAAACAAATAAAGTCACGATTCAGTTCACTTGTTCCTCTGGGACGTATCTTCTGTAACTAAGCAACCACCTGCAGAAAATCCACTTCTTGTTTCCAGGTGAATGTTTCCGGTGACGTGTGTTTTCAGTGTGGGGCGGAGCTTACAAGAGAAACTGTATGTGTGTAACTACAGCTCCATGAAGCTCACGGTGGACGGAGCAGGTTAAAGACCCAGTGACACAGACGTCACATGTTTGATTCCACATCTTTACCAGGAGCCTGAACTATGAAGCCACTTCAACAGGATCTCTTTCAGTGATCTGGCTGAGCGGTCAGTCGGAGCACGGACCTGCGCTGGAGGGTCATCGGACCGGTCGCTGCTCAGCCTCAGGTAGCACTGGTCATCCAGACAAAGCTCCCGGGGGCTTGTGGGCCAACACACGCAATGATGCTGGCTTATCCAATGTTTCCACAGCACAGTGAATGAAAACTTTGCTCCTGCGGGTCAGGCTGGTTCTGTTGGGCTCCAGCAGCTGACAGAGGTTCATCCTCTGAGGAGAATCTAGATCTTTCAGAAGCTCATCGAGGAGCTCAAAGGATCTTGTGGGTCTCTGAAGACCCTGGTCCTCCTCAGAGACTCGAACAATCCACACCAGATCCTCTAAGAACATGATGTCATGGTTCAAAGGAAGGGATCGGTCAGTGGGCGGAGCTTTAGACTGTTTGATCTCTTATCTCCAACTTCACCTGGAGCAGGTCAGCTGCTCAGCGTAAGTTACCATGGTGATTTACCTGATAACAAGGGAACGAGTTTCGTAGGACTGAAAACTCTGAATTTAACCTGAAGTTAACCTGATAACCACGGATCCTGCTTCTTAGTTCAGGGCCCAGGTATAGAGGGAACGTTTATGGATATTTATTTATAAACGTACTTATTAATTTATTGATTGAATGGTATAGGTGGACACACTGGCTCGGCTCTCACCTGGACAATCTGGTTGCTCCAGATGCTGGTGTCCAGCTTCAGACTCTGAACTTTCGAGACCATCGTCCCCAGACCTCTGTGCTGCCCTGAGACATAGAGAGAAAGGGAGTGAGAGACAGAGAGACAGAGAGACACTCACCAGGTGGACATCGGGACAGTCGGGTGTGACGTGTCCCCATGTCTCAGATACTTAGCCCAGCACAGTTCAGCTGGCCACGTTCTTTTGTCCATGACATGTTCAGTAAATTAGTTTGATCCATGGAAACTGGTTTGAACATCAATGTTTTCTTTTTCATATTTATATGTGGAGAGGCCATGTTACATTTACACCATTACAGAATCCACCTGTGGTAGCTTCATCAACTGGCTGCTATTTGGTTGCCATGGCATTGGAGGTTTCTTCGAGGTTACCATAGTGACACTGAGGTGTTATTAAAGTTGAAATTTGTTCACTAATCAATTAAATCAAAAATCAATAATGTAATAAAATAGATGGGTTTCTAATGATCTGATCTATTGGTTGAAGGGCAGTTGCTGACATCATGGCTCAGAGGTGAGGCAGGTTATAGAACCTTATATCATCTTTATTATAAATATTATATCTATCATCCTTATAGGTGCTTTGGTGAAGTCGTTCTCAGGTTGTTGAGTCAACACGAAATCAACAAAGTTCAACCTGATTACAGGAGACAACAGGAAGTGTTTTGACCAAAGGTCCGACCTGCACAGTTCTTGCAGATGACCACACACAGGTTGATGGAGGCCCAGTCAGGGTTCAGGGCCTTGCAGTCGGCACAAGTCCGGTTGGATCGGTTGGACCAGATCTTCTCGGCCACCTCGTAATCCGACAGAGTCTCAGCGATTGACTCCTGCAGCGCCTCCATCCAGTCCCGCTTCTCCCGGTCCGACTCTGCCGTGAAGCTGAGGAGGCAGAACAGAGGCAGAACAGAGGCAGTGAGGCCTGGTGGACGGTCGCCACAGCAACAGCATTTTGTACAGAACTTTGTGTTAATGCAGATTCCGCAGATTCAGATTTTTGCTGATCTGATGTTTCAGCTGTACAGAGATTTATCTGGTGCAGTGACCTACTACAACCTGGCAGAGGGCGCCAGAGTTTCAGTTTTATCTCCGTAGCTGGAAACTAAAGATCACAAAATATCTGACGAACACACTGTGACACAGTCAGATATAAAACGATCAGCCAATAGCTCTGAATGTGCATCAGCGCCCCCTGTGGCAGAGTCGACAGTAACCAGCAGCTCAACGTGACATCATGATGACAGCCTGGTCTCTGCTCACGAGGATGTCTCCCCTTCATCTACACCTCTGGATTTAACCGTTCAATGGGACCTTGTAGCTCCTGGAGCACCGGCCGCTAACTGTCAACATTCTTTTAATCCAGAAAGCTTTCTGATTGGACGCAGAATGAGTTACCGTCCCTGAGTGGAGGATGACTCATCAAATTTAGACCAGGATGTTGGTTTTATAACAAGAGAGAAATGAATAGGATTCAACCTGGAACATGAATCATACAAAAAGCTTTTATTTTGACGGGTCGAGTGTTTAACTCAATGTGGTTGATGTTGGAATAAAGTCTGATGAACTGAAGATTCACGGCTCGTATGAGGAAAGTTTGAGGAGCTTGTACCTGAAGATCTTATACGGCGTGATGAGGTCAAAGCTCTTGTGTTTTCCATCTCGGATGGTCGCTCCGCGAGCGTCAATCACCGTCATTCCAATTCCGTTACAGAAACACTGCGGACAGAAGACAGATGTTGTGATTGACATCTCAGACTGACTCGTGATTGGATGAGCGAGTATTTGGGTGGGACCTCGATACCACGGCTCCATTAAATACCGTCATCACCACAAGATGGCAGCGTTCATATCTGACATGTCAACCATCTTTATATCCAGTCACTGATCAGCACGTGTGTTTCCCACCTGCTCGCTCTTGTGAATCCAGATCTGATCCGTGTTAATGGCGATGTATACTTTGGACTTGGTTCCCTTCAGTTCCAGGACGCCATGTTTCTGACAGTGAGATCCGGGACCAAAACGGCGCCTCCCGAACACCTGCTGGTCTCTGACGTGTTCCTGCAGCGTGGACATCCAGCGCCGCCTCAACACTACGACAGTAAATCACAGAGTGACGCACACAGTCGGGTGATGTCACCAGTCATGTGGACATGAGTAACAGATGTGTGGCGTCTGTAAAAACCTTTTTAGAACTAATAGTTTATTAAAGGTTTTAATAAAGGAAAACATTTTCGAATCGTGTTTCATCTTCAGTTCATGTTAACAAAAAATGTATTCAAATATACATTAAAATCACGAATGGTCTATAAATATATTTTTGATGTTGATTGAATCAACAGCTGTGTCTTAGTTTCGGCTCCGCCCCCTTCAGTACTCGTTTACACCTGTGGCTGCAAAACTGGAACATACCTTCATTTTCAGCCCTGAAAACAAAAATCCTTGGACTCGTCACAATCTCAAATTTACTGTCTTTGGCTGGGCGGGTCATCTGGATGGCAGCCAATGGGATCACTCCTTTAGGGTAAATGTCCTGAAACAGAGAGAGAGACGAAACTGGTCAGAAAAATCTAAAATATGATCTGAACATTTCATCAGCGTGTTTTATACAAATACATATACACACAGGTACACGGGAGTACAGGAGTACTCTTCGTACCTTCTCGCTGCCGAAGTACATGAAGTTTTTTCCATCAAACTTCACAAAGCGTTTCTGGAAAACATAGTTCCTGAAAAGTCCAAACACACACTATCAGTTGTTCTGCAGGAGACGCAGGGAGGAGTAGAGATTATTAGTTTATAAGGTTGTTTGTTGTTATGCCGATAAAGCTTCATTGATGACATGAATATTATGTCTTTTCACTTTTCCTTTACAGAAACCTCACGACCACACAAGAGACTCACCACAGGGCAGTGATAAACACAGGCTGCCTACCAGAAGAGCCAAGGTAACGTTACGACTGCAGTTCCAAAGATGACCACTGATTTGAAAGACTGGGAATTGTGTGGCGCTGTGTCGTGCTCTGCTCACATTAATACTTAACATTCAATGTAGAAGAAATCAACACCCACCCTAAAACCAGGACTAACATTTTAAAGATGTGTTTGGGATAGGACTTAAATGCACTGCCTGCAAATTTAATACTTTGCAGAAGATTTATGGTGAGTTTTAGACAATTTAGACAATTTAAGACCTTGATTTCATTTATTTTAATTTAAGGAACCCTGCTCTTCAAACCACTGGAAGCAACCTGAGATAGTTTGAATCCTTGAAGAACATTCAAAACCTTCTCAAGGATGATCAGCAAACTTCAGTCTCCCCGACAGCCTCCTTAAAGACCAGTGAAAACTGCTCTAGGACCAGTGAAAACTGCTCTAGGACCAATGAAAACTGCTCTAGGACCAGTGAAAACTGCTCTAGGACCAATGAAAACTGCTCCAGGACCAATGAAAACTGCTCCAGGACCAGTGAAAACTGCTCTAGGACCAATGAAAACTGCTCTAGGACCAGTGAAAACTGCTCTAGGACCAATGAAAACTGCTCCAGGACCAATGAAAACTGCTCCAGGACCAGTGAAAACTGCTCTAGGACCAATGAAAACTGCTCTAGGACCAGTGAAAACTGCTCTAGGACCAATGAAAACTGCTCTAGGACCAATGAAACCTGCTAAACCACATCCAACAGCTGATCAAGCGCACCCCTGTGGAGAAAGCTTGTCCAGCCAGCCGCTGATGATGGGCGGGGCTCTTTCGGACAGGGAGGTGTAGCTGGCGTAGGGGGAGATGGTCAAGTCCTCGTCCGTCTCTGATGGGAAGATGTGGAGGGGCAGGGGGAGGCAGTGGAGGGAGGTGGAGGCTCTCCAACAGTACTGTAACCCTGAGAGTCTGCGGAGTGAAGAGCCTGAGACAACTTCTCCCACCTGAAGGTACACATGGAAACTTTATTGATACACAACTAAGCAGAGGAGATGATCAGGTATCTACAGAAAACATGACATCACATCCTGAGAACCAGTGAGATCCACGTGACGCAGTTGTGATACTTTGTGAGGAGGAATTATTATTCACATGAAATAAAGTAATTGTATTTTTCCAACACAAGAATAAATAAATTCCTAAAAGTAAAATGAACGTAAACTTTTGGTTCCGAAACTCAAACTGTTGGTATCACAAGGTTTTGATACGATGCAGCTCATGTTCAGTTCATTAAAGCTGCTCAGAACCAAGATTCATAAATTCAGATATGATCATTCAGCTTCACTTTCAGAAACACTGAGAATAAAACATGACAGATTCAAGTCTGAGACAGAAGATCCACACATAAAAAACATATAAAACTGTATCTTCAGCATATGGTCTGCACCACGATGAAACAGTATGAAAATTAAAATCACAATTACAGTGACCAAAATTCTCACTGTTAGTCGTGGTTATTGTTCTGATAAAGAAATTATAGTAATTTCAACAAGTTTTATATCGACATAAGATATATTATCAATAAATATTATGTTATTTTCATTATTTATGTCAGTGTAGTGGCAAAACATCATGAGAATGGGTTTGTCCTGTATCCCTTTAATGTCCTGTTGTTTCACCACAATGTGAAGAGTGGGGGGGGGGGGGGTCCGTCAGACTCGCAGCCTGGCATCCAGAAAATAAATCCAGAATAGGCTGTCACGTTTACTGCTTGTACTTTATTACAAAATAAACATAATAAAGAAACAAAATGTAAAAGTCTAAAGTCTGACATGGAGATGATGAGAGCGAGGCTGAGTGGAGGGCGGGGCGGGGGGGGGGGGGGGGGGGCTTCATAGTGTGAAGCCGTCTCTCAGTTGTTTCATTTGTCATCGCTTCAGAGACGTGGACACTTTTAGCCTTTTGCCCTGTTTTGTGTGACGGTGCTGCTTCTGGACTCCCCCCCAGTCACTGTGTGTGGGGGGGGGGGGGGGGGTGGGGGGGGGTATACAGGAAAGTTACAACGTCCGGTGCACACTGCAGAGTCATATGCTGATCATACACTTCTATATTCTTGTGTCATTACACTTAGAGTTTGTATTGAATTGAGACAAAGTCCGGAAAGAAGCATAAAGATACTGTGTCTCTCTAACATGGCTTCTCCTGGTGACTTACCCATGATCCTCTGCATGTTTACTCTCATCCTTCCTCATCTCTTTTCCTTCCAGACGACTTCTGTCACTCTGGATATGCAAGATAAAATATTAAGGGGGCACATTGAACATAAGCTTATCCAACATTTTTTTAAATCACAACTACAGTGCAGAATGTGAAGGTTGAATTTCTGTGGCTTTAGATTCTTATTATCTTTGTGATGAGGGACAGTAGAGGACGAAGGAAGCAGCTTTCTCACCTCACAGAAGTTTCTTCTGCTCTGGAAAACAGTTTCACAGTACGGGCTGATCTCCTCCTCGGGGTCGTCTGTGGAAGCAGTTTAACAGAAGACGCACAGTCAGCTGGTTTACTCTAATTGAAGAATAACGCTGAGTTGACTGTCCGACTCACCTCTGGCTGATCCTGAAGAGTTGTTACTTAAAGTGCTGCCACTGAAAACGCACACACACACACACACACACACACACACACACACACACACACACACACACACACACACACACACACACACAGCCCATTTCATAAAGAGACAACTGGTTCCACTGGATTAAACTGTGTGTTCCATCCAGACTGGGAAGATCTTAAGGATCATTTATGATTTGGATACAGATGGAGCCTTCTGTCCATAATCTGCATTCATTTCGTACATATTTGTTTCTATGAAAGCTAATAGATTATTATAGAGCGTCCATCATGGATTCAGTGCAGCCAATAGGACGTCTACGCTGCTGCCTCCGGTTTGACCTCTTATTCCAGGATAACACTGAGACCCCCCCCCCCCCCAGTCACCATGTTTGTTCTTGTCAGAAACTGCCCTCTAGTGGACATATTGATGGTTAACACCTGTACTATCATAACAGGCTCATTATGTGGGCAGTGAAGACTACATCTTCACAAACGATCATATCTGATTTTGTATGAGCCTTCAGGATTCTGACGCCACAAACTGAACTGTTGTTTTGACAGTGGATAGTTTTACAACAGTGGCCACGCCCCTTCCTTTAGAGCACAGTGAAGAAAGGCATGGACCCTGATGTGGACACACGTCCACCACAACAACATACCTGTTTCTCTCAGAAGTTTGTCTTGGTGGAGTCGGAGGAGCCGACTGCTGGCTGCTGCAAGTCCTCCCTCCACTGGGGGCAGTAGATCCAGGTAAAGTGCCACAGTAGATCTCATTAGAGACCATCTCCATCCCAACTCCTCTGGGTGGGCTGGAAGTTGAGGATCCACAGAGTCCGCTGCTGTCTCTAACAGCTCTGGATGTCATTGAGGACAAAGTCTGGTTCTGCTGTGTTTGAACAGGTGAAGAAGACGAAGATGACAGTGACTCCTGGAATACTGAGGGGGGGGCTGCCCGGTTCAGCCTTAAGGGAACTGGAGGAAACATTCCTCCAGCATCTGATAGAGACAAACTTCTTGTGGGCCTCATCCTCTCCACCGGGCTCAGTCTTCTAGTGGGCGTGGTCGACTTGTCGTTGAGGTCAGAGGTCGACATGTTGCCGGGTGAGGGTGTGTCCCCTGAGGGCAAACCCTCCAACACAGTAAAACACATGGAGTCCTGGGAGAGTCTCCTGGGTGGGGGCGGTGCAGGGTCTGGTGTTGGACAGAAGTGTACGGGTGCAGTCCTGCGGCGGTTAAAGACTGTTCTAGGTTTGGGAACCGGCTTCACCAAAGCTCTGCTGCCGCTGGATTCTGAGTTTGTCAACATGGCGGCGAGGTTGGGAGCCGAACTGTTCCTGAACCCTTCAAAGTTAACAGGTCCTGTGGACTGACGGCGAAATGCAGCGTCACAACCTCGGGCTGATGAAGAAATGTCTGTCACAGACTGACAGCGGTCACGTGAGAGATCAGTCGCTGCTTTCTGATTGGCTCGTTGAACCTCTGTCCTCTGAATGTGACTGACCAAGCGTAGGATTCTCTTCCTGTGTCCAGTAGCGGTTATACCCAGACTGACCAGTGCATCATGGTCCAGGTGTGTGAAGTCTCCCGCCAACAGCAGAGCAGCTCGATGGAAGGTGTCCAGGTACCTGCCGACATCGTGTGGATTAAATACACATGAAACATGTAACACTGTAATAATATCAGAATCAAGGATGTTACAACAATACAATTAAATATTGTGTGTTAACGTCTTTTCTGCTTTTCAGGTTTTTCTCTTTACTTCAGTGTCACAGTTTTTTATAAAGGTTTTGTTGAGTTACAAACGACTCCTGTCCCACAGAAAACTTAAACACATAACATGCAAACATGTAAACATGTAAACATGTAAACATGTAAACATATGGTTTAGCTCCAGTTGGTGGGTCAGAACCGTCAGAACCGAAACCATTGTTCCCATGTTTACAGCTGACCAGGAAACCTGGTGGCACAGCTCTGACACGCTCTCTGTTGGCCAATCACAACAAAGCAGGCCAGTGGACCAATCTAAGCAGACTTGGCTTTTTGGGAGGCGGAGCAAAGAGGCTAAATATAAAGAGTTTGAACATCAGGTGAAAAGACTCAAAACCTTTTAAAATGTAGTGAGAATAAAAGAAGTTTAATAAAAGATGAAGCTGCATTCAGGAACATGTCTTCTTCTCCTGGAGGGAGACGGACTTTACTTCTGATTTATCTTCTCTTGTCCTGGTTCATATATATGTATATAAAATACTGAACCTTTCAGCAGATTTTATTTGTTGAGCTCGAGAGAGAGAGAAGGCAGAATATTCTGTAAATAATATTCTGTAAATAATATTCAGTAAATAATATTCAGTAAATAATATTCAGTAAATAACCTGTAACTTTGTAATGAAGTAAAATGTAATGAATTACTTTTCAGTGTCCTGGACAATAAAATAAAATAAAAATGAAATAAACATTTGGTTTTGTGGGTCATGGCCGTCACACTGTGAGAGGGAGGAGCTTCGTGCTGAATAGGCGACCACAGAATTTATCCCCCCCCCATCCTGACCTCTCCAGATGGATCGCTGCCAGAAGCGTCTCAACCGGCGTGTTTCTGTCCAACGAGGCCATGACGACCGACACGGAGTCTGGATCTGAAGTCGTCTCCTCCACATCCAGGAAACTCTGCCGCCATCGCTGCCCTACCAGCTGTCCATCTGAGGGGGGGGGGGCAAGACAACAACCATGAGACTAGAACCAACAACCAGATACAGTCGCACAGCGTCAGGAGCCTGGGGACAAATGGGATGCAGCCGTTAATGTGAGTGTGAGTCTGAGTCACACACAAACACTCACACTCACACACTCACACACACTCATACACACACACACACCAAACACCTACTCACAAACCCCCATACACACTCACACACCTACACACACACGTACACACACTTATACACATGGAGGAAGTTAGTCACACCGGCTTCCTCTTGTCCACGTTTGTTTGACTCTTCAGCTGTTTCACATGAAACCAGTAAAATCAGCTTCTGTTCTGATCTGAGATCAGCCTCCGTCCCCTCAGACCAACGCTGTCCGTCCTCTGTCTGTCCTCTGTCCTCTGTCTGTCTATGAGTGTCTCTGAACATATCTCATTGTCTCTGAAGGATCACACAAGTTTTCATGGAGGCAGGAAGTGGCGAGCAGGAAACAGACACTCCCATCCTACTTCCACCTCTAAAACTCCCAGAGAAGATCTGTGACCCACACAGACACACAAACACACACACACATGATTATAAACGGTTTCTCGGCCTCGTTGAGAACAAACTCAGAGTCGAACACAGGTTCAAAGACTTAATGTAAAGTAACTGAAATAAATCCTGTAAAGAGAACGAGAGGAACGAGACGAAGGTCCAGCAGAGAAAGAAAGGACGGAAAGAGGAGGAGTGAAAGGAGGACAAATAGAGAGGGGGGGTGAACAACAGGCTTTTTAGCGATGAACAGAAGCTCGATTGTTCCTGAACCACACACTGAGTCACTGCACGGAACTCTGGGTAATATGAAGGTGTGAGACACGTCCGTCCTCTGAGGACACAACAGAGGACAGGAAGGACGTGGTGCAGGAATAAAGTCACATGATGACGGTGGTCAACAAACAACAGCTGATATCTCAGTTTACCATGTGCACACACACACACACACACACACACACACACACACACACACACACACACACACACACACACACACACACACACACACACACAGCTCCGTCTCTGTCCAGATTAATTTAAGTGTTTTTATCAAAACGACAGGATGAACTGAGTAAAGTCGCAGTGGCCTTTGAACCTTGACCTTTGACCTTTTACCCTAGACCACCATATTGGAATCAGATAGAGATTCACCAGACTGGAACATTCAGAACTTATTGGCCTGATTCAAATTGTTGACTTTCAGAGGGCGGGACTTAGGTGGAAGGTCCCTGATCCACTTCCTGAAGTAAAGTGGACGGTGATTACATCACAGCTGTTTGTCTCAGAGGAAGAGGAAGAGGAAGAGGAAGAGGAGGACTGTCGGTCCGGCTTCCTGTTACTGTTCAGGAACACACACACACTGTGATGTCATTACACTGAAACTGAATCTAAACTTTACCTCTACACATCATCTTCATCATCCCCATCATCTTCATCTTCATCATCACCATCTTCTTCATCATCATCACCATCATCTTCACCATCATCATCATCATCATCATCATCATCACCATCATCATCTTCATCATGATCACCATCACCACATCATCATCATCATCATCATCATCATCATCATCATCATCACACTATCATCTTCATCATGATCACCATCATCATCATCATCATCATCATCATCATCATCATCATCATCATCATCACTAGCATCTTCATCATGATCACCATCATCACCATCATCATCTTCATCATGATCACCATCATCACCATCATTATCATCATCTTCATCATCATCACCATCATCATCATTATCATCACCTTCATCATCATCTTCATCTTCATCACCAGCACACACTCACCTTCATCAGGATTCAAACCGACGGCTGGAAGCAGCTCAAAGACACAGAAGAGTCCTGAACCCAAACTGGATCCGAGTCCAGGACAATTCACTGAGCATCAGATGACCCAGAAACTCAGAAATCCACAAAACCAGAAGACTGAGGACGAGCTGCTTCCTGCAGGACGCACATCAGACCTGGTCCTGTCTCACCAAAACACACCTTTAAAGTCTCTGTCCTCTGGTCTCTGGTCTCTGAAGTCCTGTGTCCTGTGTCCTGGTCTCTGGTCTCTGGTCTCTGGTCTCTGGTCTCTGTCCTCTGGTCTCTGGTCTCTGTCCTCTGGTCTCTGGTCTCTGGTCTCTGGTCTCTGGTCTCTGAAGGATTGTGTCCTGGTCTCTGTCCTCTGGTCTCTGGTCTCTGGTCTCTGGAGGATTGTGTGCTGGTCTCTGTCCTCTGGTCTCTGGTCTCTGAAGGATTGTGTCCTGGTCTCTGTCCTCTGGTCTCTGGTCTCTGAAGGATTGTGTCCTGGTCTCTGTCCTGGTCTCTGGTCTCAGCTCCGGGAACAAACTCTGCTGTGAAACAGCATCAAGTTAAAACAATGGCCACTGCGCCAGCTTCCGCCCACACATTTCAAAATAAAAAGCGTTTCTGGTTCTTTTTCCAAAATAAAGTCCAGATCCATTAATCCATCAGTAAAACAAAATATCAATGAACATATCAAGTAAGTAATATGTCATAATATCCTAACATTCTATTGTGTAAATGTATAAATTATGGAATCATCACCTCATTTTATTGATATGGAACTAAATCAATAAAGACAAAATATAACCTGATGATTAATTAAAACAAAGGACAAAAGAATATAAAATTAATCAAATATATAGACACATCACTTTAACTTAATATTATATATAAATAATTTGTATAATTAAATTAATCTAAGTAAATAGATAGACTCTTACTTTGAAGTGCAGTGTCCACAATTCTTTCCTCTGTCCTTAATTGAATTATGTTTTCACGTGTGTAGTTTGTTATCATGTGAGTAGTATGTTTTCACGTGTGTAGTATGTTGTTACATCTGTAGTATGTTGTCATGTGAGTAGTATGTTGTCACATGTGTAGTATGTTGTCACATGTGTAGTATGTTGTCACATGTGTAGTATGTTGTCATGTGTGTAGTTTGTTATCATGTGAGTAGTATGTTGTCATGTGAGTAGTATGTTGTCATGTGAGTAGTATGTTGTTACATGTGTAGTATGTTGTCACATGTGTAGTATGTTGTCATGTGTGTAGTTTGTTATCATGTGAGTAGTATGTTGTCATGTGAGTAGTATGTTGTCATGTGAGTAGTATGTTGTCACATGTGTAGTATGTTGTCATGTGTGTAGTTTGTTATCATGTGTGTAGTATGTTGTCATGTGAGTAGTATGTTGTCACATGTGTAGTATGTTGTCACATGTGTAGTATGTTTTCACGTGTGTAGTATGTTGTTACATCTGTAGTATGTTGTCATGTGTGTAGTTTGTTGTCACATGTGTAGTATGTTGTCACGTGTGTAGTATGTTGTCACGTGTGTAGTATGTTGTCACGTGTGTAGTATGTTGTCACGTGTGTAGTATGTTGTCATGTGTGTAGTTTGTTGTCACGTGTGTAGTATGTTGTCATGTGAGTAGTATGTTGTTAGGTGTGTAGTATGTTGTCATGTGAGTAGTATGTTGTTACATCTGTAGTATGTTGTCATGTGTGTAGTTTGTTGTCACATGTGTAGTATGTTGTCACGTGTGTAGTATGTCGTCACGTGTGTAGTATGTTGTTACGTATATGTAGTATGTTGTCAAGTGTGTAGTATGTTGTCATGTGTGTAGTTTGTTGTCATGTGAGTAGTATGTCGTCACGTGTGTAGTATGTTGTTACGTATATGTAGTATGTTGTCAAGTGTGTAGTATGTTGTCATGTGTGTAGTATGTTGTCATGTGAGTAGTATGTTGTCACGTGTGTAGTATGTCGTCACGTGTGTAGTTTGTTGTTACGTATATGTAGTATGTTGTCAAGTGTGTAGTATGTTGTCAAGTCTGTAGTATGTTGTCATGTGTGTAGTATGTTGTCATGTGTGTAGTATGTTGTTACGTGTGTAGTATGTTGTCAAGTGTGTAGTATGTTGTCATGTGTGTAGTATGTTGTCATGTGTGTAGTATGTTGTTACGTATGTAGTATGTTGTTACGTGTGTAGTATGTTGTCATGTGTGTAGTATGTTGTTACGTGTGTAGTGTACAGCAGGTGAAGCTCAGCAGGACATGGACTGAGTGGTCGGCAGCAGCAGTGAGGACGTCCTTGGCGAACACTGCGTCCTGTCCTCTGAGAGCAGTAAGACGTTGGACAGCAGTGGCGTTTCCTCCTCGCTGCCCTAACAACAATGGGAGCTGTGCAGACAGGAAACAGGAAGAGCCTGAGACAATAAAACTGCGAGAGGATCCGGACTTGGCTGCATTCTTCAGCCGCTGGAGGAGGAAACAGTCACATAAAGTTTATCACGGCAGGAAAACCTCCATGTTCAGACGCAGGAGCTGCTTCTTTAGTTTCATGTATTTAAAAGTGTGTGTTACAGCTCTAATACTTGCTGGCCATGTGTGGCACATGGTTACCATTAGCGCCACTGTGTGGTCTGGTTTGAATAAAGATCTGTCAGTTTAGATTCTGATCATGAATCAGGGAAGTTGAGCTGTGACGTAAACTTGGTTTTTATGGCGTCGTCACTTTCCAGCCTAAATTCAGCTTATACTCTTTTTATTGTCAGTGAAGCTGTGACGTCATTCTGAGGTCACGGCTGAAATGATGATGTCATCTTTGCTGCAGGACGTTGAGTTTCATCAGCATGTTCTCTCACATCAACAGAATGATGAGGAACAGCTCGTGAAATCGAAATGTAATTTGTAATAAACTGTGATGAAGAAACATTTAAAAAATCAAAGTACATTATGAGTGAAGTAAAGAAAACGATATGTTTATTTAACTCAGCTGCAGATGAAAATCCTTCAACCAACTTTAAGTTTATGACCTTTGACATGTGACTCCTGCAGAACAACCACAGTCTCCTTCATGTACACTAACCCTGAGCTGCATTTCTCCCTGTAGCAACATTATCTGTCCACTGGGAGGCGCCACAGACTCACACACAGTCTTTGTTCAATCAGTCAATCAAATAAACACCAAACATCACTTGAGTGCCATGATCAGCCTATGATAGGCCGAGAGACCTGTCAATCAAAGCAACACCAATAAACATTCCAACAAAAGTCAGTGATGATCTGCTACAAAAAGTCCAATCATGTTCAGGAGGTGACGGGAGAGGGTTGAAACACGGACCAGGACCAGGACCAAGACCAAGAACAGGACAAGGACCAAGACCAGGACTAAGAACAGGACAAGGACCAGGACCAAGACCAGGACCAAGACCAGGAACAGGAACAAGACCAACGTTTAAAAACTGATTTCATGTTCATATCAAACACGTGTGATTAAATCGTATCAACAGCAGTTTTTAGTTGTTGGTTAAAGATAAAAAAGATCAATTGACTTTTTATTTATCAGATTTTCTACAAGATAATTGTGATAATATAAATGATGTTGTTATGATAATATTGTTATTGTAATATTATCGTGAAGTTTAGTTTCAGGACCAGTTCACCACATGTTATTCTTTCCACTGCAATAAAAGCACGTTTTTAAATGTTGGAATTGTCCTGATTGGCTGATGTGGTCTGGTGACCTCACTGGTAACCACGGTAACACCTGTGAGGGTGTGAACAGTTCACCTGCACCAGGTGGTCCAGTTGGGACGTGCACGAGGCGTCAGAGCTGATGAACAATCACGAGACAGAACAAACAAACACGCGTCACACTGCGGATCAAAACGTTTATCTGGTGAAACCAAGCAGCACACGACAGCAGAGGGTCAGTGGGGGTCAGTGGGGGTCAGTGGGGGTCAAGTCTCCTCGTCGTCGCTGTGGTGCGTCTTCTCCTCGCTCACGCTGCTCTCGTCGATGTTCTCCAGGGAGTCGGCTCGCTGCAGCGTCAGCTCCGACACGCGCACGCACGGCAGCGTGTTCTGCTCCGGGAACATCCAGGGCTTCAGGTGCGGGCTGTGCTTCCTCTTCCACTCAGGATACTTCAGAGACGCCTTGTAGATCTTCCTCATGGCCTGAGAGGACAGAGACAGAGTGAGACACCGAGACACGTCCGCTGTCCAAAACTGAGAGGATGACAAACTGTCCACCATCTTACCTTCGGAGCCACAAACTGAGAGACTCTGTTCACCACCCACTTTGGTAAAGAACCTGGGACACAGAGCACAGGACGTTACCATGACTGTGTGTGTGTGTGTGTGTGTGTGTGTGTGTGTGTGTGTGTGTGTGTGTGTGAGACACAGAGTTCCTCTGGTCTCAGCTGCTCTGGGATCAGCTGCTTCAGGATCAGCTGCTTCAGGATCAGAGCAGCAGCTGGTTTGTACCGAGCTGGACTTCCTGTGTCCTCCTCCACTCGGCTCTCACTGGAACTAATACACACTCATCACTGGTTCTCAGGACCTGATCAGCACAGGAAGTCACTGAGTGTTGGTTTGATTCCAGTTCATCAGACTCAGTGAAACATCATGAAATGACTCGTCCACATGTTCAGTCCAACACGAGACGCTCGGTCAGGACTCGGTGTAAAGACGTGACTAAATCACATCCTCCTTTGTTTGCTTAGAGGCAAAGAGAGACACATTTAATTATGGTGTGGTATGTTTTAGTTTGATTTTATTTTTTAATCTTAATAACTCTATCATTTGGACTTGTCATCAATAAAAAAATTAAAAATGTAGATGTATATATCCGCCTTCTGTCATTTATCTTTCTGTTCCCACAACAATATACAGAGAAAATGGGAAATGAGCCACCCTGTGATTAATCTGATTAAATATGTTAATTGTTTGACAGCCCTAGTTTAAATATGTGTCTGATAAACTCTGGAGTGAATCAACAAACACAAAGTAAACATCAGTTCTGTTCAGGTCCTGATAACTTGCGATGAGTGTCGTGTGTATTGTTAAAGTGTAAAGTGCGCACAGGTCAGCAGGAGCAGAGGGAGGACACAGAGACGACTGGACCTTTAATGTGTGTCTGTCCTGAGGCAGCTGTGGTTATAATTATGCAGCAGCGGGACATCACCAAAAAATGTACGCAGCGGAAAACATGAATCAATTATGTTCTGTCTCTTCATCGATGGAGAGTCGACTACGTCCACATCTCGATGCATCCAAAAAACAATGGATTTCCCCACCGATAACACGGGTCAGTCTGCAGTAGGACCGGTTGTCCCCTGTGGAGACGCTCCAGAGAGTAGAGACCTGACCCGAGCCGTTCGGGTTGGACAAATATTCTTAAATACACGATGGCTGTCTGATCTACTTGATTTTTTTACACAACACATGCCTGTAGTCAGAGAAACCTTTAGGTTTGTGCCGGGTTCAGACAGAATCTTTATCACCTTACCTCTGGGATCCATCTGGGTCAGGTAGTAGAGGGTGGAGCTGGTGGCTCCGTTGGACTGGATCAGGTATCCGGTCAGCAGAGACACGGCTCGGACATAGTCCTTCTTTGGAGGATGTTGCTGCACAGAAAAACACTTTACTTTAAAAAGCAGGAAGAACCTGTCTAACCTGAACCAGAACCAACAAGAGGAACCTGTCGTATATGGACCAGAACATCACAGACATTTGTCTTTTTAGATCAGAAGATCTGTCTGGGGGGGGGGGGGGCTATGACCAGTCTACAACCAGAGCCTTTAAGAGGACAACAAATTGAGACATTTCCTTAGAAGCAAGAAGTGGCTCAAGTGAGCTGCCAGGACGACCCCTCCGCAGGTGCTCTACAGTCCACCGGACAGGAAGTCCTTCATTTCTGCAGGACACAGACCTTTAATCAAATCTGTGGAGGTGACAGGAGAAGCAACAGGACATGTGAAGTCCTCACCGGGTGTTTGACGGAGTAGTTGATGATCAAGTAGTCGCTGCCGAGAGGAAGCCAAGATCGCATCGTGACAAAGTCTCTGTTCTTCAGAGGAGTCGGACATTTCCCTTCAAACACACAAAGTCATAAAACACTTCACAACTATGGAAATAAATCAATTATTAAATCCAACAGCAGTTTCATCAAAGCTCACAAGATGTGAGTCACACTCTCAACTGACAGGAGTAATATCCAACGTCTGCGTTGGCGGTCAGTCTGCCGATGTCGTACGTGTCGATCATGTTGGTGTCCCACTTCCTGCGGTAGCTGGTGTCATGGAGGACGTCGTAGAGCGTCTCTGCAGTCACGTCTTTACACACTATCCTCATCTGGGACAGAGAGACGTCGGTTATCACAAACACTTTCAAACATTTCTATATGTCAGTCTCAGCTGTCAATCATGACGTGTTTTTATATCATAAATAACTGATTCAAACCGAACTGATCAGAAACACGAACAAAAATCTGTGAGATAAAAACTTCCTGAAATGACAGAAACATCTTTACAAACATTTATTTAACGTCTACTTCGATTTTTTTGTTTGGTCCAATCTGCTAACATGGAGGAGGTTTATGACCTATACTGCAGCCAGCCACCAGGGGGTGATCCAGATGCTTTGGCTTCACTTATGGGAGCAGTTATGTCGTCCATCTTTATTTACAGTCTGGTCAAAAGCAGCTTATGATCTGAACGCTGATCCACCTGCTGGATGTTAGAGGAACTGCAGCTGGATCAGAACATTGACGTGTGAAGAACATGATAAAGATGTAACATAAATAATCTTCTGACAAACAGAATGAGGTGGATTGTGCTAACATCGTATTTGTGTCCGTCCAGCAGATGTCCTCAGACTCCTCTCTGTCCCTGACACCTAACTCCACCTGTCCCCAGGTTCCTCATTGTTTCCAGCAGCTCCTGTTTCCGATGAGCTGGTGTTTCACGTGTTTACCAGTAGAGGTCATCTGAACGCCCTCTGAACTCTGAATCTGAACCCTAACCTAACCCGAACGTTAGAGTGCTAACTCCTTACACGCTGGCAGTGACGTTAACATCCGTCCATGTTACAGTGTCCACGACTTCCCATATGGTAACCATGGGAACCTTTCTCCTGTGGTTTTTTACCTCATCGTTCAGTTTGGATCTAATTCACTAAAAACTTTCCTCCATCACACATTTTGACTGCACGTACAGAGGATTGACATTAGACCATGGATGAGACACCTGTCCCCCACGTCTCTGAGACAGACCTCCTTCCTGTCAGAGTCAGTGGACGTCATGTGAGACGGCTGCTTTACTGTAGGACGTCACTTTTTTCCACTGCTGTAATCAGGAGCGCTGCAGTCATCGGATATCGTAAGGCTCAGTGGAACGCTCCATGTAACTCAATCAGCAGCATGAATCATTCATAAAGTCCTCATGTCTTTGTCTGTCACTCTGTCTGTCTCCACATCTGCTGTCCGTCACTTCACCACTGAACACGTGTCTCTTTGAGTTTGAACGTGTAAGAATCCGAGTTTAAATGAAGCGTCTGCAGCCCGAGCCTCAGACAGTTTCTGTCTTTAGAAACACAAACTGTGATTTCAACTTTTAAATCAGGCAAGTGATATAAAACCAAGCAGCAACTCCCTGCTGCACTGCAGCTGTGTTGCTCGGTGACAACGATGAGGGACGACCTGGTGGACCAGGGACATCCTCCAAAGACCCGAACGTCTCATCTCAGTTCAGCCGTCGATGTACGAATGAAGGAGGCTGTTGAGACATGTTGTGATGTCATCAGCAGCTGTCGAGTCACATTACACAACAGGAAGTTGTGTCCTCCTCCATCCTCTTCTCACCTTCTCCTCTGTCCTAGTCCTTCCTTGTCCGTCCTCTTCTGTCCTCCTCCATCTTCCTCGGTCCTCCTCCGTCTCAGCCTCCTCCATCCTCTTCTGTCCTCCTTCGTCATCTTGAGACCTTGTCTGTCCTCTTTTGTCCTATTCTGTTTAGTTAGTTGAGGACTGGTTAATGGTTAGTCTAGTTGAGGGTTATTTGGAGGCTGGTTTAGGGTTAGTTGGAGGTTAGTTAATAGTTGGAGGTTACGTGGAAGTTAGTTACGGGTTAGTTGGAGTTTAGTTGATAGTTAGTTGAGGGTTAGATGATGGATAGTTGGAGGTTAGTCAAGAGTTAGTTGGAGTTTAGTTGATAGTTAGTTGAGGGTTAGATGATGGATAGTTGGAGGTTAGTCAAGAGTTAGTTGGAGTTTAGTTGATAGTTAGTTGAGGGTTAGATGATGGATAGTTGGAGGTTAGTCAAGAGTTAGTTGGAGTTTAGTTGATAGTTAGTTGATAGTTAGTCAGAGGTAAGTTGAGGGTTAGTTGGAATCTCATTGTTACCCCTCCCTCACCTTGAGTTTCTGGACTGCCTTGCTCTCCTCCTCCCGGCACCACACCGTCACACCGCCCTTGCTGTAGCGGCTGATCCATCCGTCTGTGCTCAGACACTGATCTTTGAATGAAGAGAAGTCAGAGTCATCTGGGATTTGCACCGGCATCTCTGCCACCACAAGAAAAAAAAGTCCCACAGTAAAACAAAGGATTAGAAAATGTCACAGAAAAGTGAAGAAGCTTCACATCATGTGCTGCTGCTTCACTGTGTGAAGATGAAGAAGATGAGCTCTGCTCTGTCTCTCAGCCGAGGATCTTTGCTCTCACCCTCTGACTCTGAGCACTGCAGAGATGGAACAGAAGGTAAAGAGCTCTCACTCTGATTCTTCCCCCAGGATCACACACACCCACACACACACACAGCAGCACCCGACACCTGCAGCTCAGGTATCAACAGACTACGCCCCCTGTTACCATAACGACACAACTCATCATGTGACTTTTACATGTGACCTTCAGCCCAGACTCCGCCCCCTGATGACCAGCGTCCAGGATCTGTCTGTGACATCACACGCTGATGACGGTGTCAGGTAAAATGTAAACTTGTTTACAACATAACATAGCTAGGCTAATATGCTAACGTTGAAACGCTTTCTTTTGACCATACTGTTTTACAGATACTCTGTGATTCGCTCCTTATTCCAACCTCAACCCTTCATAAAGATAAACCAACACTGTTTTACGAGTCAACATCTGCCCGTCGCTCTCTCTCTCTCTCTCTCTCTATGTGTGAGTCATTGTGTCTTGTTTGTGTGTGTTTTTTATTTGTCTGTCTCCCACGAACCTGCCAGACCTGTCACCCCAAATCCAGAAGTCTCTGGCAAGTAGTACTGTGCATATATATGCATATGTGTGTGTGTGTGTGTGCGTGTGTGTGTGTGTGTGTGTGTGTGTGTGTGTGTGTGTGTGTGTGTGTGTGTGTGTGTGTGTGTGTGTGTGTGTGTGTGTGTGTGTGTGTGTGTGTGTGTGTGTTTGTGTGTTATTGATCCCCTGGGAAAACAGGGTAGTTTCTGTATGGGGAAGAAAAACCACTACAGTGTGATTAGTTAAGACACAGCTTCAAAAGTTAACAGTAACTTACACAAAGTTAAGACAAGGGGGTAAAAATGCAAAAGAAAATATAGTGAAAAACTAAAAGAAAAGGTATTGTTAGTTATTATTGTGTGTGAAAAGGAATTAGTGGAATTCTGTATTGTTCAAAGATTTAATAATTAGAAATTGCAATTGAAATATTACAAAATTCAAATGTTCCAAATGTTATAATGTTAAAAATTGCAGTGGACTTCCTCTATTCATTTCATAATCTGCATTCCAGTGTCAAAGTGTACAAACTGTTTTCTGAAAATGTCCCTCTCGGAGTTTAACTGGGCGGCCTTGTTCCCCAGAGCAGTCGTGTGCTTTCTGCATGAATGTGTTTCTCTCCCTCGGCCCAGTTGCTTGACTGCTGCACAGCCTGTTGTTTTTAAAAAGAAATCCAATGTGTTTCTAATCTGAATTTAGTCTGGCTCACATGCAAGCTTATAGTTAAAACCTAATAATTTTCAGATGAGCACCAGAATCTCAACACTATTGTAACAACACTTGTATGCTTGTATGTGTTCCATATACTTATAGTTGGCTCTATTTGTCCTTTGCTCTATGTCTCACCAGCATCATGTTTCGATGTCAACAACAAAACACATTGTATTCAAGAACTACGGAAGCCTGGCTACTGTGGCCATATCATTTATAGTGGCTTTAACATGTTTAATCTGTATCGTTTAGGCTTTCACAAACATTTATTTAACGTCTACTTTAATGTTTGGTCCATGTCCCATCTGCTAACATGGAGGAGGCTTATGATCTATACTGCAGCCAGACACCAGGGGGCGATGAAGATGATTTGTCTTCAGTTTAGAGGAGCTGTCATGTCGTCCATCTTCATGTGATGAACACATCCAGGAAGTTTCCATGTTATTGTTCATGTTCCTGAACACAGCATAGAGTTCTTTCAATTCAGATTTTATGTATGGCCCACGAACGTAGCCTCCCCCCTCTAACTTTTTAACGTGACAGATTCTCTCGACGTTTAAGTCTTCGTCCACAACAGGACAGGAATTCTTCTTCTGGTGTCAAAGTCCGCCCCCCGCCTTTTGTCCCTCCCCTTGCCCCTCCCCCTGCCCCCCTGTATAAACATGCTGCTGCTGGCTGAGGGGGGGGGTCAGTGTGAGCAGCTGAGGGAGGAAGAGGAAGACACGAGCGAAGCAGAGAACAGAGACTTTCAGCGAAGATGAAGGTGTGTGTGCTGGTTCTGGGTCTGATCCTGGTTCTGAGCCGGTGTGAGGCCCGCTCTCCTTATCAGGCTGTTCTGCAGCACAGCCGCATCCGAGGCCGCCAGCAGGGGTGAGAACATCTGTTTATACATCTGTTTATACATCTGACCAACTATCATTATCAATCAATCACATGTTATTTGTATTGTCTCATATTCCCAGTTTGTCTCATATTCCCAGTTGGTCTCATATTCCCAGTTTGTCTCGTAGAGGGTAACAAGGAGCAACTTCCTCTGTTCTTCACTCAACCAGAGTCAAACAGAAACTTCATGATCAGTGAATGAAGCTCAGTCCCATGTGAGGATCCTCTCCCAGGACACAGGTCCAACAGATGCTGATGGAACTGAACACATCAACATTAAGAGTATTATCTGATTCATCTGATTTATCTGATTCATCTTCATGGAACCAGTCTGATAGGATTCATGAATCACACACTAACTGTGTGTGTGCATCACTTCAGCAGACACACTCTGACTCGTGTGTTAACAGAAAGTTGTGATGTTGAGATGATGAAGACGAGTTGTGCGTCCTTTGATCCTCGTCTCTTTTCTCTTACAGACCAAACGTTTGTGCGATGCAGCAGATTAAAGGAACCGACAGAAAATACTTCACCAACTGCAAACAGTGGTACCATCGCAAGGTCTGCGGCAAACCCACGTGAGTCCTTCATCATGTGTGTGTGTGACGGACCAATGTTCCTCTTAGAGAACCTTTGTTTGTCAGTTCTCTGATTAGCACTGATTCATTATAATTTACCTCAGATGATGATTCTGATTCTCTCTGTTCAGATGTAAACATGTTGCTCGGAACTCTGGGAAGTTTTCCTCTACTTCCTGTCATTTATCAGCTGAAACAAATAAACATAAAATATTTTTAGTTTGAAGAATTCTGATGATATAACGTTATATTTAATGTTCTATGATGTTATAACCCTCGTTAAGTCCTAATGGATTTTATTCTGAGTAACATTGTGTCACACACACACACACACACACACACACACACACACACACACACACACACACACACACACACACACACACACACACACACACACACACACACACACACTCACACACACACACACTCACACACACTCCCTGCTTTAATCCTGTTCACTTCATGCAGAGTGTCACACAGCTGCTGCCAGTGCCTCATTAACAATGTGTGTGTGTGTGTGTGTGTGTGTGTGTGTGTGTGTTGTCGTCATAGAAACTCTTTGTTCCTGCAGAGCTGAGACAGTCGTCCTCATCTTGTCTCACTTTCCTTTCAGCTGTGTCTCAGTCTGTGATTGGACAGAACGTTGAGCGCAGTTAGTAAACGGCCTCAGACTCGAATGTTTCTCACAAACAGACCTTTCAGGAAACTGGAAACTAAGGAAGTGAGAGTTTCTCACACACACACTGTGAAAACACTCAGCTCATATCACTGACAGGTTTATTACATTTACACTCATGGGGGGGGTTGGAGTTTGTGTGAGGTGTGTGTGGTGTGTGTGTGTGTGTGTGTGTGTGTGTGTGTGTGTGTGTGTGTGTGAGAGAGAGAGAGAGAGAACAGTCCTGCCTTTGTCTCTGGTTGTGTATCTCTGGGTTTCTCTGGAGGAGGATCAGCAGGTCGGAGGTCAACAGGAGGAAGACTCATAACTCCACACCCCCGCCCCGTCCTCCCTGCAGACTTCTGTCCTCGTCTCCTAAAATTCCTTTACCTAGAGAGATTGTCCACACTGAAGCGTCTCTGGTGAGCGTGACCTGAACCACAGACATGTTCCTGATCTTCTCCTGCAGCCTCCTAGTGAAATGTCTGTAAAGTGTCAGAGTGAGACCATGTGAGGAAACAGCAGGACAATGTGTGGAGTCAGTCAGAAGCTTCTCAGTGAACGAGTGGATGGTGTCTGTTGGCTCATGGACACATTCAGTCTCTGACTGGACTCAAGCTTCAGTGTCTCTGGATCAATGAGTCAATGTCGGATATTTATTGACCACAGAGACAGAGACAGACTTTGTCCAGTTGCAGTCAAACAGGATGAGTCTGAATTCATTGTGGTGTTCCACAAGGTTCAGTCCTGGGTCCTCTTCTCATCTGTGTCTTTATCGCTTGTTTCTCTCACAGCTCGTTCACTCTCTATAGTCTCAGTTTATTGACACTTCAGCTTTGGACGTTGTGAAGGAGTCTTTGTGTCGTCCGTCTCCTCCGACATCACCCATGTCCCTGGAAACATCATTTCATCCTCGTGAACCTTCTCCTCCGGTTTATTGTTTTAATCTGCAGCAGTTTCACATTCGCTTGAATCAGGAAAGAGTTTTCATCTGAGAATCCGAGTGAAGGAGACGCTGCATGAAAGGTTTTTCACTCAGACATTAGATCCGTGTTTTTCTCTCTGGACGCTCTGGAAGTTTCCCTCCGGCGCTCGACCCCGGCAGCGGAATTACTGCGACCTCGCTCTGTTTGTTCTGTCAGGAATCCACAGCGGCCATCTTTGTTTATGTGGAGAACAAACGAGAGTCGAGTTTCCATCTGGTTTGATAATCAGTCCAGTGTGTTCCAAAACACACACACACACACACACACACACACACACACACACACACACACACACACACACACACACACACACACACACACACACACACACACACACACACACACTCAGTCAGTAGCTGATCTCCATCTGTTTACATTTTACTGCCGTTGTGATTGGACGCTGCCGGAGCTGTGGGAGTGTTTACCCGTCTCTGTCTTTTATTTGATTAAAGGAGCTGATGCTGAAATGGAGACCAGAGACTAGACCAGAGACTAGAGACCAGAGACTAGAGACCAGAGACTAGAGACCAGAGACTAGAGACCAGAGACTAGAGACCAGAGACTAGACCAGAGACTGGAGACCAGAGACTAGAGACCAGAGAGTAGAGACCAGAGAGTAGAGACCAGAGACTAGAGACCAGAGACTAGAGACCAGAGACCAGAGACCAGAGACCAGAGACTAGAGACCAGAGACCAGAGACCAGAGACTAGAGACCAGAGACCAGAGACCAGAGACCAGAGACTAGAGACCAGAGACCAGAGACTAGAGACTAGAGACCAGAGACCAGAGACTAGAGACCAGAGACTAGAGACCAGAGACCAGAGACCAGAGACTAGAGACCAGAGACCAGAGACCAGAGACCAGAGACTAGAGACCAGAGACCAGAGACCAGAGACTAGAGACTAGAGACCAGAGACCAGAGACCAGAGACCAGAGACTAGAGACCAGAGACCAGAGACTAGAGACTAGAGACCAGAGACCAGAGACCAGAGACTAGAGACCAAGACTAGAGACCAGAGAGTAGACCAGAGACTAGAGACCAGAGACTAGAGACCAGAGACTAGAGACCAGAGACTAGCCCAGAGTAGACCAGAGACCAGAGACTAGAGACCAGAGAGTAGACCAGAGACCAGAGAGTAGACCAGAGACCAGAGACCAGAGACCAGAGACTAGAGACCAGAGACTAGAGACCAGAGAGTAGACCAGAGACTAGAGACCAGAGACTAGAGACCAGAGACTAGAGACCAGAGACTAGAGACCAGAGAGTAGACCAGAGACTAGAGACCAGAGACTAGAGACCAGAGACTAGAGACCAGAGACTAGAGACCAGAGAGTAGACCAGAGACTAGAGACTAGAGAGAGACTAGAGACTAGAGACTAGAGAGTAGACCAGAGACTAGAGACCACAGACCAGAGCAGAGACTAGGGACTAGAGACCAGAGACCAGAGACTAGAGAAGACACTAGACCAGAGACTAGAGACCAGAGACCAGAGACCAGAGCAGAGACTAGAGACTAGGGACTAGGGACTAGAGACCAGAGACCAGAGACCAGAGACTAGAGACTAGAGACCAGAGAGTAGACCAGAGACTAGAGACCAGAGAGAGACTAGAGACTAGAGACTACAGAGTAGACCAGAGACTAGAGACCAGAGACCAGAGACCAGAGACCAGAGACCAGAGCAGAGACTAGAGACTAGGGACTAGAGACCAGAGACCAGAGACTAGAGCAGACACTAGACCAGAGACTAGAGACCAGAGACCAGAGACCAGAGACCAGAGACTAGAGACTAGGGACTAGGGACTAGAGACCAGAGACCAGAGACTAGAGCAGACACTAGACCAGAGACTAGAGACCAGAGACTAGAGACTAGAGACCAGAGACCACAGCAGAGACTAGGGACTAGAGACCAGAGACTAGAGACCAGAGCAGAGACTAGAGACTAGGGACTAGAGACCAGAGACTAGAGCAGACACTAGACCAGAGACTGGATGAACATTTCTTTTGATTTTGTTTTAATGCAGCAACTGTTTTACACTCTGGTTAAAGAATCTTTAATGTGGTTAGTGGTCCCGTCCGTGTTGCAGTGCATCATGGGTGGTTAAATGAACCGAGGTTTCCTGGATGGTTGTGGTTCTGCAGTGAACTGGAGACACTGGAACGCAGTGTTTTTCCTGGCAGCGGCTCTGGTTCCTCCTCAGGCGTCTGCTCAGGCTGCAGATTCTTCTGGTCTCTGAGGAAATGAGCTTTATGAGCCCAGACGGCTGAGACACATTTATGATGGAAATCTCTACAGGAAGTCGTGGAGGTTCTGCCGCCATGCTTCATTACAGTCCACATGTGCTGAGAGCCGCCATCAGGCTCAGATGCTCCACGGGAGGGCAGAGGGTATCGAACCTGAAACCTGGTGATCCGCGCAGCAGCAGAGTTCACAGTAGCGTGATGACAGTTGTGGAGTCAGTGATTCTGAGATGTAACGGGCCACAGCTGCGCACAGCTGGACGAGCTCAGCAGGAAACAGCTTCACATTCACTGTTCATCAGGTTTTAAAGCTCGTTCAAACTCTTCAGCTGATTCACAGATCAGGGGTCAGCAACCTTAGGCACGCTTGCCGTCATTGGCACACAGGCGATTTCTTATTCAAGAAATGTTCAAAGGTTTTGCCGTCACACAGCCTGTATTATTTAGCTTGATTGATGTTAACACCTCCCAGCCACTAGGTGCCAGTAATGCGCCATTGGCTGGATGCCAATCGTCATTAAATAATAATAATAAGAAGCCTCCCAGCCGGCGCTGCCCACGTTCCCCACATGAATCTCCATGAAGTGCAGCTGCTCAGGTGTATTGGTGATGTAATGCCCGCTAGCTAAAACTTTCAGTCCTCATGGGCAGAAGACTATGGCTTTGTTTTTCATAAGGACCATGCTGTGTGCACGTTGTGTTTTGAAAGTGTTGTTTGCCGAACGTCGAGTGTGAAGCGCAACTTTGAGACAAAGCACGAAAGAAGTTTCAAAGATCAGGCAGACAAGGGAGAATCCATCAAACGTGCAGTGTCCAGTATGAGAAGCCAACTCTCTCAAGGTCTTTCTCAATGTGACTGAAGCAAGCTTTCTGAATATGAGTGTGGTTGGTTAATGAAAGACTTATTATTGCATCATAATGAGATAAAGTGTTGTTCTATATATAGCCAATATGGATGGAATAAAATGACATGTCTGTTGGAAATATTAACGTGGTTCAATAATAAAACTTAATGTTAAAAATAACGTTGATATGGCACATTAATTAAGAAGAAAATTCACATTGGCACTTATTGTCAAAAAGGTTGACGACCCCTGCCATAGATCGTAGATTTCAAGTCTCTTCCTTAAAGTCCTAAACAACTTCTACTGATTTCAACCATTCAAAGATCAAAGTGTTTAGCTCGTTCAGGACCTTCTGGTTCTTCACCGACGGGTTCTACAGGAACTGGTACAAGTCCAGAGAAGGCTTCTACACTGGTGACATCACACAAGTAACTGATGACATCATCACATTATTTTAACCTTGGTGGTGTGACATCATCACCTCATACATTTTCATAGTTGGACCGAATGTTCTCACGTGTTCCATGTTCCTGAAAAAAGTTGAGCTGCTGCAGAAAACCAGGAAACAGATCAAACATCTGCTGCATCGAGTTTCTGTGAAAGTTTCCAATTTAGTTCAAACTCACTCATCTGAAACTCAGAGACTCAGTGTTCCTGACGGCTGTCACCGGGGAGGGAGGGGCCAACGGAAAGGGAGGAGTCAGTTAAGGGGGAGGGTTCAATGGAGAGGGAGGGGTCCGTATAGAAGGAGGGGTCAGTTGGGGGGAGGGGTCATGCTCCGTTTTATGGAAGTCTCCTGCTTTGTTTTTCAGTGTGATCACGTACGAGTGCTGCCCGGGATATGAGAAGATTCCAGGAGAGAGAGGATGTCCTGCTGGTATGACCTCTGACCTCTGACTCCCCCAAACACACAAGTCAAATTTCAAAATAAAACACACAATATAAATTCCGTTGTGTCACCATACAAGGACTTTCTGTTCTAAAACACAACTCAACATGCGTAGAAGGTAAATAAACATCGTGACATAGCTACAGATGCATTTCTAGATGTTTCTGGAGGAGGTGGAGACTCTGACGGATCATGTGAACAAGTGGTTTTGACGTCAATAATATGTCGTCCAATGAAAACATTAAGATCACCTAGTGACAGATCACATGATCTACTTAAAGGAGAAATTAAGTTTGTTTCTTTCCTCTAGTTGAGGTATTACTAAGGTACTAAGGTTATCTAGTTTTTTGTGAAATAGTTAATGAGTTCAAAAGAAAATACCTCTTCAGTATTCTGAAGGTACTTCTACACCATCGTGATGTCACATCACACGGCCCCATGTTTGCAAAATGCATGATGAGCGGCTAGTCTGACACGCCCAATAACAAAGCCAGGTAGAGTCCTACAAACACTGGAAGCTGTTGACCAATCACAACAGAGGGAACCAGCTGACCAATCAGAGCAGACCTTATCAGGAGGGGGTCTTAAAGAGACAGGAGCTAAAACCAAGTGTTTGAGACAGAGGCTGAAGAGAGGAGCTGCAGCGATGGACAGTCTGAGGAACGTGATGTTTCCTGAACATTAGAGCATGAAAACATTTTAACAGTCATAACACTGATTAAAACCATCAACCTGAAGATGAGCAGAACGTCTCCTTTAAGACAGAACGTGCTGTTGTCATTGTGTGTTTCTGCAGCGCTGCCTCTGGTCAACATCTACAACACTCTGGGTGTCGTCGGAGCCTCCACCACTCAGATGTACTCTGAACGAGCCAAACTGAGGGAGGAGGTCGAAGGTCCAGGAAGCTTCACCTTCTTCGCCCCGAGCAACGAGGCCTGGGCTGCTCTGCCCACAGTCAGTACCAGACACCATCCGCCAATGAAATAGTCCCAAACAGATGCACTATCACTTTCTTCTCAAACATAACAGCAACTTCAAGAAGCCACAACAGATGAACTGCTGCAGAAACACAATGATCACAATCACCTCTCGTCCAACAAGCACCCAGACTGATGACATGTGACATCTTCACAGAGAATGTGCTGCACGTACATGCACTATGTGTGAATGTGTGCATGTGTGAATGTGTGTATGTGTGTGAATGTGTGAATGTGTGAATGAAGAACTGTAAAGCTCTGAGTGGACATCAGGACTAAAAAAACGTGTTACAGGGACGTTTCTCTCACAGCGATGGTGGTTGTGTGTTCATGCTTTAACCGTATTGTGTTCTTTGTCGTCATGTTGCAGGAGATCCTAGATGCTCTGGTGAGCAACGTGAACATCGAGCTGCTGAACGCTCTTCATTACCACATGGTGAACCGCCGACTGACCTCAGAGGAGCTGAAACACGGATCCTCGTTCGCCTCAATGTACCAGGACTTCCACGTTCACATCCACCACTACAGCAACGGAGTCAGTGACACACTGTGACACACAAGCGCTAACACACCGTTACTCTATCAACACTGACGACCTCCTCTATCTCACCTCGTCAGATCGTGACAGTGAACTGTGCTCGTCTGATCAAACCTGACCAACACGCCACCAACGGCATTGTGCATGTGGTTGACCGTGTCATCACCGCCATCTCCAACAACGTGAACACGCTGATCGACGTTGACGAGGACCTGGAGACGCTGCGTGTGAGTACATCAGGTCTTACCCAGGTTCAGGTTCAAGATTCAGTCACTGACTTCCTTCGATTTTTTTTTTCCAGACGGCCATCGCCGCCGCAGGTCTGACCCCCATGTTGGAAAGCGACGGTCAGTACACCATCTTCGCTCCCACCAATGAAGCCTTCGATAAAATTCCTCCGGAGACCCTGAACAGGATCCTTGGAGACCCCGTTGCTCTGAAAGGTGGCCAGCAGGAGGCACTCTGATTACACTGCTGATAGTTTTACTTGTTAAGACAAACTTAAAGAAGTGGACTGACGTGAGTCCGCCTCTGTTCCCCTCAGACCTGCTGAACTACCACATCCTGAAGCAGATGCATTGTGCCGAGTCGATCGTGTCGGGGACTCCGATGGAGACGCTGCAAGGAACTGTTCTGGAGGTCGGCTGTGACGGAGACCACATGACCTTGAATGGTAAGGCCATCGTCACCAAGAAAGACCAGCTGGGAACCAACGGAGTCGTCCACTACATCAACGAGCTGCTTATCCCAGACTCAGGTACTGCTACTACTATTACTGCATTCACTACTACTACCACTACTACTACTACTAAAACTGCTACTACTACTACTGCTACTACTACTACTACCACTGCTACTACAACTACTAACACTACTACTACTGTTACTGCATTCACTACTACTACCACTGCTACTACTAAAACTGCTACTACTACTACTGCTACTGCTACTACTGGTACTGCTACTACTACTACTGCTACTGCTACTACTGGTACTACTGGTACTGCTACTACTGGTACTACTGGTACTGCTACTGCTACTTCTACTGCTGCTACTACTACTACTACTGCTACACTTAAAGCCACAGTACAACTCATACATTCTACTCATACTAGTACTCGTAGTGATACTTGCAGAACTCACAGTATCATTGTCTATTTCAGCGAAAACTCTCCTGGAGCTCGCTGAAGGTTCATCTGTTACCACGGCAACCACGTTGTTTGTTGAAGCCGGCCTGAGCCCCCACCTGACGGGTTCCGAGGCTGTGACCCTGTTAGCTCCGCTCAACGACGCCTTCAAAGGTAACGCTCACACTCCTTTGATCCTCGTTAAATATTAACACAACAGTGAGACACCTCTGCCCGAGTGTTCAAAACTACCTATCTGTCTGTCAACCTGTCTCTTTGACCACCTGTCTGTCCACCTGTCTGTCTCTCAGGCAGTGTGACGATGTCTCCTGACATGAAGAAGCTGATGACTAATCACCTGGTGAAGCAGCAGTTGTCCTCTCAGTCTCTGTACCACGGTCAAGTGCTGGAGACGCTGGGAGGTGTCGCACTCAGAGTCTTCGTCTACAGAAACGTACGAGCGTTTGGTTTGTTCCTCGCATTCTTTGTTCAAAATCACTTTGATGTCACGTGACATGAAAACATTTTATAGTTATTACACAAATTAAAATGATCGACCTGAAGATGATGATATGAATACGTCTCCTTTGAGACAGGGAGGTGGAACGTTCGGCCTCGTCTGCTCCAAGCAAGTACAACAAGGGCGTCTGACATTTAGCCGGTGTGTCTCTGTGTATTTGATTTTATGATTTATTTTACACTCCCACTCACTCGCAGAGATGGTGAAGACGAAATAATTCAGTAACATGGAAACAAAAAGTGTGAATACAGTTTACGGACCGCAAATACAAAAGGA
Source organism: Reinhardtius hippoglossoides (assembly GCA_006182925.3). Lineage (NCBI taxonomy): Eukaryota > Metazoa > Chordata > Actinopteri > Pleuronectiformes > Pleuronectidae > Reinhardtius > Reinhardtius hippoglossoides. The sequence goes on from CM031676.1 coordinate 27,386,910, forward strand.
TCATCGCTGCAGCTTCAGGATCAGAACAGAAGCAGCAGTTGGTTTGTATCATGTCAGAGTCTGAGTGTCGTCTTCCACACTCAGATAATAGGGCTCATCGAAATCATAAGCATCCTGTTGACCGAGGCAGCATTAAACAGTAGAAGAAGAAGAAGAAGAAGAAGAAGAAGAAGAAGAAGAAGAAGAAGAAGAGAGAGGAAGAGAGCAAGAGGAAGCAGCTGCAGTCTTCACCTCCGACAATATAATGTTTGAACCACGAGGACGTTCACTTCGTGCATTTGAACTATTGTGGAGTACTGTAGTACTGTGGAGTACTGTGGAGTACTGTGGAGTACTGTGGAGTACTGGAGTACTGGAGTACTGTAGTACTGTGGAGTACTGGAGTACTGTAGTACTGCGCCTGAAGGTGCTGATGCTGCTAGTGATACCATCATGATGTTACCATGGCAACCAGAGGAAGGTTCATTTATCTTTTCCATTCAAACAGAAAGACTACTACCCCCCCCCCCCCCCCAACTGACAACACGCCCACGTCAAACACCGTCTACAAACCAATCAGAGTCAAGTATAGGTAGACTCCGCCCACGTAGGTGATGACAGGACGTACGTATGTCAGACAAAATTCTTTAGTCCCTAAGTTACAAAGTGAAACCAGAACCAACAGATCAGATGAATCATGGAACAAACATGAGACCTGTTCAGATTTCTGACTCATTCATCAACTTTCAGTCATCTGTTCATGAGGTTGAGTGGAAGGTTGTCTCTGTGTGATGATGTCATCAGGTCGCTGAGTTTGTTTCTGCATTTCATGAAACATTCTGTTGGATTGAGATAATACGGTGACTCAGCTTGTTGCATCACTGCGACCGCATGTGGTGATGACATCATCCCACATGACGCCGGTCACTGCTGTGGTTCTGTGGTGAAGCATCGACCAGTCGTCAGTCATGTGACACATTAGTGAACAGAACTAGTCCACAGCTGGTGGAGGTGAACTGTTAACGCTTCGTCTCCCAGTGATCGTGACCGGAGACTGACTCTGGTTGTCTCCAGCGTCTTCACGTCTTTCAGGACTCGTGGGTGGTTCATGTCTCCTCAGTAATGAACTCTGCAAACCACAAAATGTTTCCTGTTCCCACGGCTGCTAAATCTTTCCAGACACTGAGTCTTCTCAGTGTGTGTGTGTGTGTGTGTGTTTGTGTGTCTTGTTTTTCGTGTATAAAATTCATATGGTAGAAACCACCTGGTTCACTTTTATAAAAAAGCATGTCAGTGAATAAAGTATCATCAGTTTAAAGGTAAACATGAGATAATAATAATTAGGTCCCGAGCACGACGCTGCAGGGACCTGTTGTTTGTTTCTTCTTCTTCTTCTGCGTGTTGAAATGCCTTTTTGGGGACTTATACTCGAAAACACTCGGAGGTGGTCAGAAATGACTCAATAGCGCCCCCTTCAAATTTTCAATGAGGGTATTCCTATTCATTTACTTTTGCCTAGAGTAATGAAAATCAGCACAGATATGTATCATGCCCAGACGCACAAAAAATCCTGTTGACACTCTTCGCCACACCTAACAGGATGTCGGCCATTTTGGTTTGAAAATGATATTTGCCGTGATTTTTGCCGTTTTCAAACGTACTTCTCCTACAGATTTCATGAGATCGACTTCACATATCATGTTGGAGACTTTCTGATCAAAAGTTATATTATTTATGAGTTTTCATCAGGGGGCGTGTTCTTGGCATGGTGGCAAATCTTGATGACTCGCCAAAAACCTTCAAGTAGCTGTAACTTCCTGCCCTGAAGAGTTCCATATGCAAATATACTTTAATAGTCACAGCGCCACCTAGCTGTGACAGGAAGTACCATGTTTTATACTTTGACATGTTATGCCTGCATTTTTCATTTGATCCACCTCAGAATTGGTCAGGGAAACCTTGAGAGGCTGGTGACGCCATGTTGTGAGACTTAAGCCTTGACATCGAAACCGCAACGGTGTGTATTTCAATGGAACGCCAACAAACAGGAAGTGGCTGTAACGTAACTGCACTTGCTCCAATCTGCCTCAAAATGCACATGTACAATGAGAGTCACGATGTGAACACAAGGACAATATTTGGCGACTGAGGCAGAATGGCTCAACAGTGCCACCTAGTGTAAACTGAAAGTAGTCCCTCTGGTTCAAACTTCATTGGAATAACATTCATTGGAATTTTTCACAGCCAACTCAAGACCTCAGCTGAATCGTGAGACATGATCAGTGAGCATTCTCCGGCACCACCCGATGGACGGAGGATGACAGGGCACGCTCTGACATCCTTCCCATCGAGTCCCAAACGCCTCTTGATGGTTGTGACGGGGGAGATGCGGCCGCCTTGGTGCGGTTTCGTCACTTCCCTACGGTCGCAAGGCTCGGGACCGCATTGTACTTGCTCGCAAGTCTAGTTATTATCATAATAATAATGAGTATGTGGAGAATGAATCATGTTCAGAACTCGTTTCATGTCTCTGTGTTATAGAATCTGTGCATCGAGAACGCCTGCATCGCTGCTCACGATAAGACCGGACGTTACGCCGCCATGTTCACTGTGGACAAAGTCCTCACTCCACCAATGGGAACCATCATGGACATTCTGAAGGCAGACGACCGCTTCAGGTGAGAACACGTCTCAATCATGTTTACCTGGAAAAAAATTCTCTCCAGAGCTCGAAGAAAGAGACATCGTTTTCCTGCTAACTGTTCAATGGTGGAAAACACTGATACACAATGGTAAACACTAGTAAATGATAGTAAACAACAGGTAAATTGTGGCAAAGGTGGCTGGACGGTACAGTAGTAAAATGTAGTAAACATTAGTAAACTGTACATTACCACTAATAATACTACTTATGCTAATACTGCTACTTCTACTGTTACTAATGTGCATCATTGTGATATCAACAACCTGAAATGTCCCATGGAGGAGACAGGGTTTATGACTTGTACTGCAGCCAGCCACCAGGGGGCAGTCTAAATGTTTTTGCTTCAAGCTGTCGTGTTAATGTAGAGTTGTCGTGATCAGAGACGTCCGCAGCGTCACATGATAAACCTCCATGCTCCCACCCCTCATTTCAACTAAGGTCTAAGAAACAAACACTCCTGTGTTTTCAGTCTCCTGGTCGGGGCCATCCAGACGGCAGGGATGACGGAGCTGTTGAACCAGCAGAGGACGCACACCTTCTTTGCTCCCACCAACGACGCCTTCAATGCCCTGCCACGTCTCCAGCTCAACAACCTGTTGCGTGAGTATGACACATCACAAACTCTTGAATCCACGGTCCACCTGTGAACATAGTTTAAACACGAGAAGAACACGCTACATGTTAATCACCTGCTGAATGAAAAACATGTCAGAGGGTGATTCGCTCCCGTCAGTTTATGTGACATCACACTTCGTTATGTAAACTTTTCCAGTTCCAATGTTTTGCAACTCGCACCCTCAGTTAACGTCACCGTAACTTTCTGCCTCTAGAGGGCGTTTCAGTCAGGCTTGTGAGTCGAGCTGCAGCTACGTCTGCTCAGCTTGTTTCTCTGAAAACTTCACATCCAGACGTCCGACGAATCCTGCTTCAAATATAGAGTTAAAAACCACCAAGATGTAAAAAGTGTAAAATGAGACTTCAAACTGGAGAAAAAGTCATTTTGGACTCTTCAGACAGACAAACTGACACAAGCACAAAGAGGAAGTGACGCCACCAACAGGCGAACAAATGCAACATTACATTGATCAAAACTATTTCTGCCAGTTTGAACACATAAAGTAAAACATAAGACAAACGTCTGGTTGTTTTTAAAGAGACTGAGGTGAAAACATCTGGATCATGTGACGTCTCTGCTCCTTCTCGTCTCAGCTGCTCCTTGTTTGGTCCTAACGTCTCCAACAGTTTATACGACTGTTGAATGTGGTTTATATAAACTGTCAGTGCTGCTGCCGAATAAAGACACGAGGACCGAGGTCTGAAAGCTCCGCCCCCTCCTTCATCACGAGGTCAGATCTTTCAGGATCAGATGCAAGATTCTAAAACTGAGGCTGAACTCTTTCGAACTGATTTAAAACTTTAAGTCAAGTCATTGACAGGAAGGGACTGACAGGGCCTCTCTTTGTTACCAGGCAACCATCAGGAGCTGTCGGCCATGCTCAGGTATCATCTGGGGGAGGGTGTGTTGGTCAGCGGGGGCGTGGGATCTCACACCAGAGTCAAACCTCTGCAGGGAGAGAAGCTGGAGCTGGGCTTGGTCAGTGCTCGCACCTCACTCATCAATACTTTTCATTGATCATCGATCCGTCACGGTACATGATCACGTGATCTGTTTCCTTTCAGCGGAACTACACCGTCTACGTCAACAAGGTCCCGGTGGCCGACGCAGACCTGATGGCGACTAACGGAGTTGTGCACGCTGTCGACAGCATCATCAGATCTCTGCGTGAGTCTCAGCCTCTTCATTTCCTGTTGGTGAACCTGCAGATCATTACTTTCTCTTTTGTCCTGCTGCCCCCTGCTGACGTCTCTGTCTCTCTGCAGCTCCCAAAGTGGACAGAGAACAGGCCGACGGACCTGCGACTGCTCTCAGATCAGCTGCTTCCTCCAAGGTGAGTAAAGAAAACACCTGATCACCTTCATGTGACGTCAGTGAACATGAGACTCATAACAGTCACAGCATGTTTCACATTTCAGCCTTTACTGGAATCTGACACCTTCTCTCTTCTCACAGGCCGAGGTCAAGAGCTTCAGGAACGGTGAGTTCGATCAGGTGTTTGAAAAGTTCAAACTACTGAGACGGCGTTGAGTCGTTCTCTTGTCAACTACGCTGTGTCTCTCTGTTTCAGACGACCTCTTCCAGAAGGTGATCCGGAGTCGCTCCAGCAGGACGATGAGTCAATGAGAGACTTGCCACAACGTCCGAGGAACCAAAGAATGAGAACCACAGAACGCCTTCTCACCCCAAAGGGCCAAATGTCACAAATCTTAAATCCTCTGAAATCCTCGAAAAAGTTTGTTCCCTGAGATCAGGAAAAGATTCAGTCGTCCAAACCTAACCCCAAACCAAAGCTTCAGGTCAAACACGTGAAAACCATTCATTTAGAAAAATTAACTTTCATCAATGTTTGTTGTTTTATCACGGCCTCTGTGGGTGGTTGAAAGGCATTCTGGGAGAAGTAGTTTTTATGACCAGTGATCAACAGATGAAAGTTTTTAAATGCCTTTTTATTTTAACAGTGTTTTATTTTCTTTGTTCTGTAAAAAAGCAACACATTGTGAATAAATGTCCAGAGTTTGACGTCCTGCAGCCTGAGGTCAGAGGTCAGAGGTCAGACTCACACTGTGACCAGATGACTTCTGCAGATTCTTAGGATTTTTTCTTTGCTCTGTTTTGTAAAATAAAAATGAAAAATGAAAACACACCAAGTCTGTAACTGAAACTGTATGTGTGTGTGTCTTTCTGAATAAAAGCCTTCGTGCGTCTGTAATCTGTGCACGTTTCATCCGTGCACGCTCGCCACCGCAGGAGCAGGAGCAGTTTTATGAAACGTTAATGTGGTCCAGGTGAGGAACAGCCAACGCCTCAGTGTGTGTTTGTGTTTTACCACACACACATTTTAATGTTTCATATTCAATCATTATGTTTCATATTTTGCATAAAGTTAAGACAAAGTGACTTCAGAATAAAAGACAGATGCAGCTTTAGGCTATTATTTTGAAATATATGGATCATGGATCTTTCTATAATTGTGACCAGGGTTAGGGTTAGTTTACCTAACTGGGGTTTAGTTCAGAAGGGTTAAGTTTGGTTTAGTTCAGAAGGGTTAAGGTTAGTTCAGAAGGGTTAGGGTTAGTTCAGAAGGGTTAGGGTTAGTTCAGAAGGGTTAAGGTTAGGGTTAGTTCAGAAGAGTTAAGGTTAGTTCAGAAGGGTTAGGGTTAGTTCAGAAGGGTTAGGTTTAGTTCAGAAGGGTTAAGGTTAGGGTTAGTTCAGAAGAGTTAAGGTTAGGGTTAGTTCAGAAGGGTTAAGGTTAGGTTTAGTTCAGAAGGGTTAAGGTTAGGGTTAGTTCAGAAGGGTTAAGGTTAGTTCAGAAGGGTTAGGGTTAGTTCAGAAGGGTTAAGGTTAGGTTTAGTTCAGAAGGGTTAAGGTTGGGGTTAGTTCAGTAGGGTTAAGGTTAGGGTTAGTTCAGAAGGGTTAAGGTTGGGGTTAGTTCAGAAGGGTTAAGGTTAGGGTTAGTTCAGAAGGGTTAGGGTTAGTTCAGAAGGGCTAAGGTTAGGGTTAGTTCAGAAGGGTTAGGGTTAGTTCAGAAGGGTTAAGGTTAGGGTTAGTTCAGAAGGGTTAGGGTTAGGGTTAGTTCAGAAGGGTTAAGGGTTAGGGTTGGGTTAGGGTTAGTTCAGAAGGGTTACGGTTAGGGTTAGTTCAGAAGGGTTAAGGTTAGTTCAGAAGGGTTAAGGTTGGGGTTAGTTCAGTAGGGTTAGGGTTAGTTCAGAAGGGTTAAGGTTAGGTTTAGTTCAGAAGGGTTAAGGTTAGGGTTAGTTCAGAAGGGTTAAGGTTAGGGTTAGTTCAGAAGGGTTAAGGTTAGGGTTAGTTCAGTAGGGTTAGTTCAGAAGGGTTAGGTTACTTAGTTACGTTGCAACACAGAGACAAGAAACGTGATGGAGTCATGGCGCCACCTGCTGTTCACACGGCGAGGAGAAAAAACAACTTACATTAAAATGTATTTTAACTGAATCATGAGTACTTGTACTTCGTCACCTCGTCACTTATTTACTCGTCCTGAGGTAGAACCGTAGAACCAGAGATCAGCGGAACCAATGTTGGAACCACGTTTTGTTTTCTCCGTCCCTCTGTGGCCGCCGGCTTTGTTTCCGGTGTGTGTCACCTTCATTTCCGGCCCCGCTTCCTGCTCCACGCAGAGATGTTGTCCACGTTGAAGCAGCGGGTCGGGGAGGTTCTGTTACCGGGGGACGAGTTCGTCTGTGACGGGGACGACACCATCTCTCTGACGGAGCCCGTCAGACCGGAGAAGGTGCTGTGTGGCCCGGGGCTGCGGCGGAGCGGGGACCGGCTACTGGTGTGTAAGAGCGGGGTCCTCCGCCATAAACAGCCCAACGTCTTCTGGATGGACTGTCAGCAGAGGAGGGTGAGGAGCTCCACGCAGAACCAGAACCACAGCCAGAACCAGTTAGACCATGTGAATCAAACCGTTTAACTCAGTCACCTTGTCCCTCTGTCCACAGTACGTCCCTGCTAAAGGTGAGACCGTCATCGGCATCGTCACCGTAAAGTCGGGAGACGTCTTCAAGGTGGACTTCGGAGGAAGTGAACAGGCGTCTCTGTCTTACCTGGCGTTTGAGGGGGCCACGAAGAGGAACAGACCCAACGTCCAGGTGAGACACTGAGGACAGGAGGTCCAGGTGAGACACTGAGGACAGGAGGTCCAGGTGAGACACTGAGGACAGGAGGTCCAGGTGAGACACTGAGGATAGGAGGAGGTCCAGGTGAGACACTGAGGACAGGAGGAGGTCCAGGTGAGACACTGAGGATAGGAGGAGGTCCAGGTGAGACACTGAGGATAGGAGGAGGTCCAGGTGAGACACTGAGGATAGGAGGAGGTCCAGGTGAGACACTGAGGACAGGAGGTCCAGGTGAGACACTGAGGACAGGAGGAGGTCCAGGTGAGACACTGAGGACAGGAGGAGGTCCAGGTGAGACACTGAGGACAGGAGGAGGTCCAGGTGAGACTGAGGACAGGAAGAGGTCCAGGTGAGACACTGAGGACAGGAGGAGGTCCAGGTGAGACACTGAGGACAGGAGGAGGTCCAGGTGAGACACTGAGGACAGGAGGAGGTCCAGGTGAGACACTGAGGACAGGAGGAGGTCCAGGTGAGACACTGAGGACAGGAGGAGGTCCAGGTGAGACACTGAGGATAGGAGGAGGTCCAGGTGAGACACTGAGGATAGGAGGTCCAGGTGAGACACTGAGGATAGGAGGAGGTCCAGGTGAGACACTGAGGATAGGAGGAGGTCCAGGTGAGACACTGAGGACAGGAGGAGGTCCAGGTGAGACACTGAGGATAGGAGGAGGTCCAGGTGAGACACTGAGGACAGGAGGAGGTACAGGTGAGACACTGAGGACAGGAGGAGGTACAGGTGAGACACTGAGGACAGGAGGAGGTCCAGGTGAGACACTGAGGATAGGAGGTCCAGGTGAGACACTGAGGATAGGAGGTCCAGGTGAGACACTGAGGACAGGAGGAGGTCCAGGTGAGACACTGAGGACAGGAGGAGGTCCAGGTGAGACACTGAGGACAGGAGGAGGTCCAGGTGAGACACTGAGGACAGGAGGAGGTCCAGGTGAGACACTGAGGATAGGAGGAGGTCCAGGTGAGACACTGAGGACAGGAGGAGGTCCAGGTGAGACTGAGGATAGGAGGAGGTCCAGGTGAGACACTGAGGACAGGAGGAGGTCCAGGTGAGACACTGAGGACAGGAGGAGGTCCAGGTGAGACGCTGAGGATAGGAGGAGGTCCAGGTGAGATGCTGAGGACAGGAGGAGGTCCAGGTGAGACACTGAGGACAGGAGGAGGTCCAGGTGAGACGCTGAGGATCTGAACAAGAATCCAGGAACTGATGGTTCTTTGTCTTACCTGTGCAGGTGGGGGACCTGGTCTTCGCTCAGTTCATCGTAGCCAATAAGGACATGGAGCCGGAGCTGGCGTGTATCGGCAGCTCGGGACGAGCCAATGGGATGGGCGTGTTTGGAGGGGGCGGGCTGCTGTTCAGAGTCTCTCTGGGACTCGTCAGACGGTCAGTCACAAGTTAACGACGCTGCACTGACATCATCAATATCATCACTAATAATTAAAACCAACATGTCCGACCCCCAGGCTGCTGTCCCCCCACAGCGAGGTGCGGTCCGACCTGGAGCAACTGTTCCCGTGTGAGCTCGTGATCGGGATGAACGGTCGTCTGTGGGTCAGATCCTCCAGCGTCCATCAGACCCTCGTCGTCGCAAACCTGCTGCAGAGCTGCGAGACCATGACGCCGCTGCAGAGACGGGAGCTGTTCACGAGAGTCAAACAGGGGGCGCTGTAGACCACGTCACACGTCTGATCCTCCTGTGGAGGTTGTGATGTCATTGTGTTTAAAGGAACATGTATTTTTTTTATTTTGTGAAATTAATAAAGTGTATCAATCTACAACTGTTTCATTTCAGCACTTTAACAGTTAAAGATCTTTACTCTTCAATAAAGTGGTCAGTGATTGGCTGTATGCTCAGATTCAGCCAATCACAGCTCAGGCTCTGTTGATAAGTCATCAGCTGCTCCTGGATCACATGACTGACAGAGGCTGTGATGTCATCAGTGAGAACTGAGGAACGCTGCTGTTCTGTGATGTCACTGCTCCAGCTCTGTCACCTTGGAAACAAGAATTCACATGAGTCGCACGTGAAGCTCCTCCTCCAATGATCTGGATTCAGCAGCTGAAACCGACATATTCATCTGCAGTTTATCAATGGTTGATTTTATTTGTAATAAATCACCTTCAGAATGTGATCTGGTTTCTGATTGGCTGTTGATCAGTTTATGGAAAAACAAATGACACAAGAATCTTCATCCAAAAACCATCAGATGGATTTTAATGAACCTAATTTTAATGACCAGAGAGGAACAGACTTATTGATTCATTTATGAACAAAAGAATAAAGATTTTTGGTCAAAAGAGAAAAACAAGATATTTACATGCATTATAAACACACACACACAGTGTGTGTTTGTCAGTTTGATCAATAGATGAAAACAGCTGATCACATCTATGTTGAATTAAGTCTTTGGTTCTAACAGCTCTTGTAAGGACACTTAGAGATACAATCAAACAGTCGGTAAATCCATATTGAAGATAGATTTACAGCTACAGTCAATCACCTGAAGAAGAATAGCTACAAAGATTTTAGATTTTTCACAGATTCACTGTCGACATCTGCAGCAGATACAACACTGACCAAGACCTGAACCTGGTTCCAGACCTGAACCTGGTTCCAGACCTGGACTTGGAAATGAACCTGGACTGAAACCTGGACCTGCTGAGGTCCAGTTTAAAAAACTAAAACTGATTCAAGAACAACTTTGGGATTTTTGTGAAGAGAAAGAGTTGAATAAAATAGATTGAGCACAAATCAAAACCTGATTATGAATAACTTTTAAAAAGAAACACACACACACACACACACACCACTCACTGTGTTTAGATCTGATGTGAAACTAGTTCCACAAATTACTGAATAAACCTGTTTCTGATCCTGGATAAGTATCCGTTAAAGTTTAGACAATCACTCACTGGATCAGTGAACTGGAGACATTGGGCCTCATTTACTAACAAGCGCGTACGTACCGATCTGTGCTGAAACCGTGCGTACGAACATCTGACGCACGAATCTGGGATTCATCAATATGTTCTTACCTAAATTAGTTTGTACTCTGGGAACAAATTTAGAACTTCCTCAGACCATGCGTCACACAAATGATGAAGGCCCGACTGTCCTGGAAAATGTAAACACACCCTTTTAACTAAATGCATAGTTTATTAAAACTCCATATATTTAAATAAAAATAGTAAATAGACAGCAATAAATTAATTTACTAATGCATTGACCAAATGTATAAACATATTTATGAATTAGTAAATGAGGCCCATTGTCATCTGTAAACTGAACCATGAGTTCAGATTACTTCACACCAACATGTGGGGGATTGATCCAGATCAAAAGAACCAGGATCAGACCAGATCTAAACCCACCTGCTCATTACCCATAATCCCCCACCAGTAAATGTCTGGACCATGTGACCCAGCAGCCCCCTCCTTGCTGCTCTGATTGTCTGATTTTCAAAATAAAAGGCTTGTTCGGGATGTGTTGCAGCAGCGTTGGACCGACAGAGGGAGGCAGCTGTTGGTTAAAGTCAGCGGCCAATCAGAGACGAGTCATGAGAGAACTCGCAAAATAAAAAGAAGAAAAGAAAAAGTGAGACCAGCTCATCTGATCATCAGAGCAGACCCACAGATTAAAGTCAGCATATGGTTTTCATTGCATCGTCGCTGGTCACATGACCTCCTGCTCCGCCTCACGGTTTCCCCACGTCCACCGTGATTTTGGTGAACAGGTCAAACTTGTCTAGTTTCACCACTTTGTAGGAGAGAGAGTTGATCCCGTCTTTGTGCATCGTATCTCTGGTGTGAGCAATTCTGTTGAACCTGAAAGAGAAAAAACAAACTGATTAAAAGCTCGTTGGTTTATATCTGAAGTCAGAACACGACACACGTGAACTGATGTGGACGAGCCGACGTTGTGCAGCACTAGATGTCACTAAATCCTAGACACTGAACCTTTAGAAAGATCTGCCTGAGGATCGGCTGATTGGGTTCGGACCTGAACTCTAAACACCAAACACACACGGAGGATCAGCTGATTGGTTCATTACCTCTGAGGGTTCGGGTCATTCTGTTTGTCTCTTTCGTGTCGAATCATCCGACATTTTCCCACCTCGCCGTTCGGCCTGGAGATGGACATGCCTTTAGACGCCAACCTGTAAACACGGCACAAACACGTCATACACATGCGAGTGTGTGAGAGTATTAATCAGAACTCAGATGATCGGACACCAGCTTCAGCTCCAGCTTGCGGAGGTGGACTAGTGGTTAGAAAAGAGGGTCATCAGACTGGAAGGTCGCTGGTTTGAGGCCACGGACTGGCAAACATACCTGGACCGGAGGATGGACCCGACCTGGATCTGTTCAAGTCCAAGAGGACAGATGGACTCTCCCTATCCCACTGTCTAAGTGCCCCTGAGCAAGGCACCTTACTCCCCTAACATCTGCTCCCCGGGCGCTTTCCATAGCTGCCCACTGCTCCGTGTGGTCACTGTGTGTGTTGTGTTCACATGAATGGGTTAAAAGCAGAGGGTCAATTTCCCCATCGCATGTAGTGCATGATTGTGGGACAATAAAGGAATCTTAATCTTCTGTTCTGAGTCATCCTGCCTTACCTAGACCCAAACCAGAACCAAACCAGAACCACAGAAACAAGACCAGCACCAGAACCTATATCAGAACTAGAACAAGACCAGCTACAGGCCAGTACTAGACCAGAACCTGAACAGAAAACAAACAAGAACCAGACCCAGGCCAGCCCCACTACCAGCACCACTACCTGACCAGTACAAAAAACAGTAACAGACTAGTAGCAGACCAGAACCAGAACCACAAGTTGTAAGTCCAGCCCCAGCCGGCCAGCTTGTCTGAGGAGCAGACGAGCAGGAGCCAACCAGCAGAGACCACAGCCGTACAGCACCGTCTGCAGTCTGAAGGCCGCAGTTCTGGACACAATGTCAATGAGACGCTGACCAGACCAGAAGAATTTCACCAGGAGACGCTGCACATCTTCCACCAGACCTGGAGGTGGCACCAACACAACAAGTCTGTGCCAAAGAGACGAGGCGACCGAGTTATTCACTATCAGAACTCTCCCCCTGTAGGACAGATAAGGTAGCAACCATTTCCATTTAGACAACTTAGCTTCTACCTTTTCCAGCACCCCCTCCCAGTTCTGCCTTTGAAAGCCCTCACTTCTGTGATGGAAATCTGAAAATACAAGAGGCTGGAACACCAAATTTGTCTTTGTGTATTTCAATAGGGGCTTTCTGCAGAAAGGATCAACACAGACAGTCACAGGGATCTCAGAGTGAAGATGCAGAACAGTCAAATGCAAGGATCTTATATAGGAGAACTAAGGCTGTTTGTCTGAGCCAGTTCAGACTGGTTCTGTAGGCGCAGTTTGAGAAAATAATCAAAACACAGAATCTGATTTACATATGTTTCCTTTGGAGATAGAGCAGACATACATTCAGTTATTTAGAGAGTAAATAAGTGATAAAAAGGTCATAAAGGTTTCAGGTCATAAAAGTCTTTAGACAGGTCTGCAAAAACTTACTTTTCAACTACAAAATAGTTTTCAACCACACTTAGTTATTTTTCCACTACACTTCCTAGATGGACTCCTAGAATTTCTATGCCATTCCTTCCCCACCGGAGATTTCCAGGAAGACCAGGCTCAGTCCCCGGGCTCCACTGACCCATCAAAACCCCTCACTCTTCTCCCAGTTGACTCTGGCTGAAGAGGCTCTACCACAACAGACCAGATTTTCCCTTAGTTGCTGGTCATGGATAAAATCATTAACGTTGCAGTGTTTCCCCTAGGTCTACAGCTTGGGGGGGGGGGGGGGGGGGGGCACCGGGATGGAACTCCGCCGTGTGCGATACAGAGAGCAGAGGAGAAATGATTGAAATGACCAGCTCAACAAGATCTGTCGGCCAAATAGTGTTGGTATCCACTGCCGCCACGCCCCCCTGCCCTGTACAAGAATTTACTTTACTTCACTTTCGTGAAGTGTGAAAAATTACTGCTGTCCAGACAGCTGGGGTTTTAGTTACTTCACCTTTCTCTTTCTCAGCTTGCTTTTCGGAGGGGAGTCTGTGTCGTACTTTTTGTGGGTTTAGGGTTGTGAGCCAGCCCCGGCAGAGAGAGACCCCTCAGCCTGCTCCTCAGCCTGCTCCTCAGCCTGCTCCTCAGCCTGCTCCTCAGCCTGCTCCTCAGCCTGCTCCTCAGCCTGCTCCTCAGCCTGCACAGAAGACGCTCGGTGGCGTAGCGTTGTCCTGAGATGGGGCAGCCCTGCCTGATGCCTCTCGTGACGGGCACAGGACAAAGGCTTTTTCTTGAGCGATTGAAATAACACCCACGTTTACATTATACAATTTACACACATCTCTTATTAAAAACAGATTGTCCAGCATGGATCTGTCAGGCACACAGTAACATTGATCTGGGTTGATCGGCTGTTTGATGCAGGTCTTCAGTCGGTTTGATAAAACCTTACAGAGGATCTTGTAGTCTGTGCATAAAAGGGCCACTGGTCTCCAGTTCTTTAAAAGTAAAAGCACTCCAGCGTTTCACTTTCTGAATCATTCATTTGTTCTAACTGGGCTTTGGTTGTTATCGACAGACCAGAAGATGCGCGTCTTTATACCGTAGAGTCCTGACATTTAGTTTAGTACATAAACCGTCTTGTTTTGAGGAAATGCAGGAGATAAACCAACAGCTCCACCAGCAGCTCCGCCGCCAGTAGCGGACACAGCGCGTGGAAAAAACAACTGACACACAGCTGATCTGCGGAGCGACGACAGCCAGTGAGTCCAGAGAGTTGGGGGATCGAAAGTGAAGACTGAGAGATCGACCGGTAGATCGCGATTGACGGGTTGGCGACCACTGGTCTAAGGTGATGTCAGAGTTTAAGAAATCCTGATCTTCAGGACTCAGCTGAGGAAGTCCTTGTAGCAGCTCTGCAGCAGATTCTACGTCAGTCAACCGCCCTGAACAGTTCTGAGTAGAACTCTACTGCATGTTTCCTCATCTTAGCCGGTTCTGTGGTCACTTTTCCGTCTGGGAACATGAAGACATGTCTCCACAGAGATCGAACATGCTTCAGTTTAAAATCTTTACACTCCACTCGCCATCTTCCCAAAGCGCTTCAGCTCTTGCTCCAGCGCCTGGTTGGAGATGAACGGGGGGACCCCGGACACAGTGACCCGGGTGGACGAGCTGATCCTGGATCACCAGGCCGCTCTCTACGAGCTGCCACACAAACTTCTGCTCCTTCAGAAACACGACCACCGCTTTGTTCATGCGGGAGGCGTAGGAGATGTTCCCGTGTCCCACCTGCTCTCCCACCGCCAACAACACCTGCTCCACCGGGCTGTCCTGCTGCGGTGCCAGCCTCACTCCGTGTCTCAGGGACAGGGACAGCGGCCCGGAGGACGCCATCCCGCCGAGGAAACACGGCTCACTCACCGACAAACAATCACACTCACAATACAACAACTACACAATCATACAAAAACTCTCACATGCTCACCACACTCTCCACCACCAAACTCCCAGCATTCAGTGCAGAGAGAGAGCAGACAGACAGACAGACAGACAGAGAGACAGACAGAGAGACAGACAGACAGAGACAAGAGAGAAAGAGACGAGAAAGAGACAGACAGACAGAGACAGACAGACAGACAGACAGACAGACAGAGACAGACAGACAGAGAGAGAGACAGATAGACAGACAGACAGAGAGAGAGAAAGAGACAGACAGAGAGACAGACAGACAGACAGACAGACAGACAGATAGACAGTTGCACATTTGTACCTGTTGTAGATGTCATCGTCTTCTCCTCCCCAGCCCCAGTAGTTGTTAGGGAAGCCGTTGATCTTCAGATACTGTTCTTTACTCATAGATGAGACTCCTCCAAAGTACTGGTTATATGGCAGCCTTAAAAAACACACACAGTTGTTATGGCAGTTTACAGCCTCTGAAACTTTAGTTTGAAAACTCTGGGGTTGTGTTTTAGTCTGGACTAACAGAAACTGAGACTTTAGTAAACGATGACGTAGACGTTCTCTTCCTGATTGGTTCTTATCAGTCACATGACTCGACTACCAGCGGTGAACACAAAGCGTAGCTAACACTTCCTGTCAGAAACAGTTCCACCATGTTGTCTGGTCATACTGCAGAGCGGACAATCTGCTTCCTGTTTACAACAGCAAGTCATATGACCGGTAAACTTGACTGATCATGTGATGTGTGTTTTCAGATGTGAGACACTGAGAAAGCTCCAGAGATGAAGGCAGGTCAGTGTGTGTGTGTGTGTGTGTGTGTGTGTGTGTGTGTGTGTGTGTGTGTGTGTGTGTGTGTGTGTGTGTGTGATCAGGAAACAGGAAGTGAGGAGTCAGGCAGAGAGTGTCTCTGTCAGCTCTATCTGAACAAACCCTTTCCCCTCATGACACTGAACAAGAAGCAGCAGTGGACCCGACTCCCCCGTAACCCCACTCCACCCGTAACCCCACTCCCCCGTAACCCCACTCCCCCGTAACCCCACTCACCCGTAACCCCCTAACCCACCCGTACACTCCCCGTACTCCCCCGTAACCGTCCACTCACCGACCCACCACCCCGCCATCACCGTACCGACCCCCGCCCACTCCCGACCCACTCCCACCCCTACCCGAACCACTCACCCGTAACCCCACTCACCGTAACCCACTCCTACCCTCCCCGTAACCCCACTCACCCGTAACCCACTCCCCGTACCCACTCACCTACCCACTCACCCGTAACCACTCACCGAACCCCACTCACCCGTAACCCACTCACCCGTAACCCACCCCGTACCCGACTCACCCGTAACCCGACTCACCCGTAACCCCACTCACCCGTAACCCCACTCACCCGTAACCCGACTCACCCGTAACCCGACTCACCCGTAACCCGACTCCCCCGTAACCCGACTCCCCGTAACCCCACTCCCCCGTAACCCGACTCACCCGTAACCCGACTCACCCGTAACCCCGACTCACCCGTAACCCAACCCGACTCACCCGTAACCCGACTCACCCGTAACCCCACTCCCCCGTAACCCGACTCACCCGTAACCCGACTCCCCGTAACCCGACTCACCCGTAACCCGAAACCCGACTCACCCGTAACCCGAAACCCGACTCACCCGAAACCCGACTCACCCGTAACCCGACTCACCCGTAACCCGACTCACCCGTAACCCGACTCACCCGTAACCCGACTCACCCGTAACCCGACTCACCCGTAACCCGACTCACCCGTAACCCGAAACCCCACTCACCCGTAACCCCACTCACCCGTAACCCCACTCACCCGTAACCCCACTCACCCGTAACCCCACTCACCGTAACCCACTCACCCGTAAACCCCCGACCACCCCGTAACCCGACTCACCGTAACCCCACTCCCCGTAACCCGACTCACCCGTAACCCCACTCACCCGTAACCCCACTCACCCGTAACCCCACTCACCCGTAACCCCACTCACCCGTAACCCCACTCACCCGTAACCCCACTCACCCGTAACCCCACTCACCCGTAACCCCACTCACCCGTATGATATAATTTATCACAATCATTTCTGAGACAATATATCATCCAACATCGGTATCATGACAGAACTACGTTAATACATTAAATACTGCAGCAAGTTAGAGTTTCCTTGTTCAGTTGACAGCTTCAATTATCTCAAATTTATTTCATATCTAAGCAAAAGTGTTTTACACTGAAATATCATATAGCTGAATCCATATTGAATCGAATTAGGAAATCAATCAGTGGTGATACCCAGCCCTAGAGGGAACATTACACAGGTCGGACATTTAGTAAGAACTTCATCGGCATCGACTCACCTGAAGCCAAACTTGTCCATGGACACAGACAGGTGTCGCGGCTGGCTGAAACACTTGTAGGTGTTGCGGTCGTCCATGGGGATCAGGTCAACGTCACTGAAGACAAAACAGTCGTAGTCGTACTCCTTCAGAGCCTCGTTGTAGCCCACGTTTAGCAGCTTGGCCCGGTTAAAGATCTCGACTCCGTCCTGAGAGAGGAAACAGATCTGAGATCAGGATGAAGCAGTCTCACACCAACATAGTAAAGGACAGAAGTATGTGGACACTTCTGCATGTGCAATACAGAGAAGATGCCCTTCAAACACACTAGGGCCACAGCTAAATGGATCAAAGTAAATGGACGGATACAAATAAAGTCATATTCAGGACAGAGCTCCCATGACTTCATGTGGTGTTCACACCTCTTTCAGGTGATGTGATCACCAGTGTTCAGCTCTGGGTCTTGAAGGACCGTCTTCTCAGCTGAAGACCTCTGCAGTTTCATCATGAACTCAGCCGATCAATGTTATTTGATTGAAAAAAGGTGTTTATGTGAGCAGAGGAACTCAAAGCTGAACATGTGATCAGACCAGAAACAGGCGTGAACACCAGGTGTGAGCAAAGCCTGAGGTTCAGGTCCAGTAAAGTGTTTTTGACTCGTCATTTGATTATAAAGTCTCATTCTCCCCTTTTGAACCAGACTTCCGACGCCTGATGGTTCAGTTTCTTTCATAAGACAGTCGAACGTTTAGAAACGTTCAAGTTTCTGAGTTTATAAAAATGAAAAGAGGTTAGTTAAGATGAGTTCACACAGTCTGGGGTTGGTAACCTGACCAACAGGATTTACATCCCACTGCAGTTAACATGCATCATGTGCAGCTAACGTGCACCTAACTTGCTGTTAACTAGCAGTGAACGTGGAGTTAACGTGCAGCTAACCAGCAGCTAACCAGCGGTTAACACACAGTTAACGTGTGTGACAGGAAGTTAAACTGCAGATCATATCCTGTCGACAGAAACACATTAAACAGTTAAAGCAGAAGAAAAAAGAAGAAAGAAGCACGTTTACCAGTGCGAACCTCTCAGACAACTCCAGCTGCTATTGGCTGAGACACAGCAGGGGGTGGGTCCCAGTGTCTCCAGTGACCACAGCCATTGGTCAGATACGCCTAACATGCAAAGGGAGGGGGGGGGGGGGGGGGGGGCAATGGGGTGGTCGTGTGAGAAGCAGGGTGAGGAGGAAGAGGAGGAGGAAGAGGAGGCGGAAGAGGAAGGACACAGACAAGAGAGAGAAGAACTGTGAGTCAGAAACAAACAAACACACAAACAGAGCTGTAAGAAGAGGAAGAAGAAGAAAACGAATAAGAGTTTAAAGTCGTTTGAATCATTTGAATCACGTGACCAAGACCTGAACCAAACACAGCTGGTTTAGTGAATCAAGACTAACTTGCTCCTGATCATCACCTGATGTGTTCATCTAGCATGCTCTGTGGATCATGTGATCGCAGGAACATGAAGTGGTACCAGAGACTGTAGATAAAGATGGACGACATGATGGACCCCAGTGGTGACACCACAATGTCGGGATCAATGATTCGTCCGTTCAATGTGTCTCATATCTGTTGATCCAGCTGTGGGACTGTGTCTCACCGCTGTGATGAAGCAACATAGTTCGGCGGTTGGGTTGTAGCAGTCAAGGAGTCTGCGGCAATCCGGCAAACTTGGCTGTGCGCAAATGATGACACTCACACACTGCTTATATAAAGAGTCAGTGATTGGCTTCTTCATGAACCATCAGAACCACAAGAACTTCAGAACCACGAGAACCATCAGAGCCACAAGCTCATCCGAACCACGAGAACCATCAGAACCATGAGATCAGAACCACAAGAGCAACCAGAACCAGAAGAAGCTCCATCTGTGTGATGTCTCGTCTCCTGCAGGATGCCGCTCCCGCTGTCAGGAGATCACGTTTCTGTTCACACGTGATCACGTCACATCGATACTGTTCCAATAACCTGACCGGGCCCTTAGAGCCAGGTCAGGTGATGAAATCTGATCTGCAACCTGCTGACTGGTTTCTGCAGAACAGGTAATCACCTGGGTAACTCCCTGAATGATGCAAAGCTGCATCCTGCTCAGAGATTTTCTACGTGCTACACCAAGAAAATCTAAATAATTATTTATAATAAAAGGAGAACAACCATAACCATTGAAAAAATTATATTTGACTAGCAGATAAAAAAAAAAATCAATAAATGACTTAAGGTAAAGAATAGAGTCCCCTCACTCAAAGGTGGTTTCAAGAATATTCATGTTTTCATGTGGCACTGGGCATAATAAGAGGTTCTGATAATAATCCAGTTCAGGGTTCAAATCGTTCCCTCCTCTAATACCTGAACTAATTTCATCTTATCCAGAAAATGTTTTGTTTCCTCTGATATAAAAGCATCTGAGCAATATATATTCTAGTTTAAAAACTTTCAAGATGTTCTTTATTTCACTGGACTTGTGACAGCTGACAACGTTTGTGTCTCAGAGCTCTGACACTGAGGCCACTAGCAGTTTGTTGCCTGACTGATTTAGTCTTCAGGGTAAGCAGGTGTCTGTTATTGGAAAACCGGTTCCTCAAAAATCAGCTGGTGTTAAGTTACAATATGTTGTCTGCTGCTTTTCAGTTTGAGCTCATCTTGGTTTTCTCCATCAGTCGATTTGTTCGTGAGCGTGTTTAATAATAAAGCTGGCAAATGCCACAGTGTCCTTATTATTATTAATTCATCATTATTATGTAATTTATTACATTAAAGTTGTTTTGTAAACTCAGCTCTTTTATATTTTCCTGTAATTGCGTATTTATTCCATTTATTACGCTGCAGAGATGCCACAGAACACAGGGAAATAAAACTGGTTCTACATGAACATCAGAAAATATTTTACAGCTGAACATTAATTATCAAAATGAATTTCATGCCAATTGACTTATCATCAATAAACTGATCAAACTTTGCAACATGAAATGATGAATAAAAACTGTCAGTATTAAATGATGACGTCTTCCTCCTTGTGACGTATGACACGTAGACGAGGGTGGTCACGTGACGTCCTGTTGGCCGCAGCTCATTTACATGCAGTAAGATCATTTGGTTCAACCGCCTGAGGGTCTCCGGTTCAACTCCCAGAAGTCTCAGCTACGACTGACTACACTGCAGCAGTTCTCCTGTCAGTCATCGATTCAAACCCGCCCCTTTTTAAATGAACCGCTTTGATTGGCCTGTGTCTGTCTGTGTGTATCTGACTGTTCAAGTCAATTGCAAGGTTTCTGTGAGAATAATCCTAATGTTATTTATACAGACAGTTAATACTGTCAATAACATTTCAAACAGGCTCAGTAACAACAACATAAGGAATACATTTAATTGCCTAATCAGAGCAAACAAAAAACAAATCACAAAAGCAGGAGGACACAGGTAACAGCTTTTTGCTTCTCATACACACTCCTTCAGGAACAATACATCACCTGAACAAAAACTGCTGAGCATTATTTAGAAAACTTGTTTTTAACTACAACAAAATAGAACAGCTTTGTGTCGTTGACGGCCACTGTCCCTTCACTCTCCTGACCTTTCACTTCTGTCTGTGGATTGCAACAAATAATAGAAAAGAGCCAAGAGAGGAGCGAAGAGCCACGTTCTCTTGTGTTTCCACTCACTCCATTGCCTCCTATGGTAATGATGTATCACCAGGTTCAGACGCAGGTTCACTGCTGCAGGTGTCTGTCTCCACCGAAGCATCTCCTTCCACAGCGGAGCCGTCACTGCCAGCAGGACTCGTCAGCAGCGCTGGGCGAGCTGTGGTCAGTGCACTGTAGTCATCACTCGTTTGTTTAGTGAATCCAAATTGTGCGAGGCTTGTTTGTTTCCGTTTTGACATCGTGACTCATCCGTAAACCGCCGTAAATATTGAATAAACACACTGCTTGTTTTAAAGTCCACTCAAATATCGCTCACCAACTCAGTGATGACAAGTTCAGGTGACTACGTAAACCAGTGATTTGAGTGCAGCGCCGCACGGCTGAACGACCACTGCGGGAGTAGACTCTGGATTGTGTTTATTAGTGGAGACAGATGTTTGGGAAATGGAATACAATGAAAGACTAAACACTCAACATTGACAATTTACTATTATTATTTTCTTATTTCTGGAATATTAATGTACGTAAATAAAATATCATCTGTGACAAAAAAGTTTAAAAGATTTTTAGAGCTCCCCCTAAATTTCTCAGGCGGCTTTCAGAGGAGCTTGTGTCCTTTCAGGGGAGAAGCGCTCGGTTTAGCTGCCCTGTAATCTGCACCCTGCAGGGAACTGTTTCCAGACATGACCTGCTACGGTACGAGTTTACCGTCGGTTTACCTTTCACACCTAAACAACACAGCAGCAGGTTTTCTGCACAGACTCGTTCACAGGTGAGAGGTGGAGCAGCCGGGTGCAGCAGACAGACAGGAAGTGACATATTAAGAGTTTTTTATCATCTTTGCGTCTGTTGCGTGTTAGAAGCGTCATCAACCCCCCCCCCCCCCCCCCTTGCTCATGGTGAATCAAGCAGGGGATCCTCTGCTGTGTTCTCACATATAATTCTCCTGGATTTCTACAGACTTTATACCAGGAGGTCAGGAAGAGAAAGTCCACAGAGACTGTGGAGCATCTCACTCTGATATTTGCATTCACACCTACACCTCCTCCAGAGAGAATACAGAGGAACTGAGGAGTTCAGTGCATGTGTGAAAGCAGCTTATGACATGTTGACGTCACACTGTACCTGGTTGATGACGTATACTCCGTAGTCGAGCTGCTGTCTCTGCAGGATGGGGTGCAGGTAGTAGAGCCAGTACTTCAGGTGTTCATCTCGTTTGCGGAACGGGATGATGATGGCGACTTTCTGCAGCGCCTCGCAGTCTTTGGGTTTGAAGCGTCCGCCCGGCCGCAGGTTAGGGTTGCTCTTCGTTATCTGCTCCAGACTGATGGACGTGGAAAACTCCACCCTCAGGGGACCCACTGAGAACACACACCAACACCAGAGTAAACACCTGAGCTACATCCAACAGGTAATCTGTTCTTTAGCTCCAGACTACACAACAATCACATGGCTAAATACACTCAGACACACACACATTCGCACGGTGGAGAAACATAAAAACTGATACAGGTCAACAACCTTAATCCACACACAACAAACAACATACATACAAACACACACAAACACACACAAACACACAGCCCTCAGGTATAGAGATCATCTCAGTGATGACTCGACCTTCACATGAAACCACAGAATCATGTGACAACACAGCCCTTCATCTGACGAATTCAGATTCAGGGCTACAGAGTGCTGCAAAAAATCTGTTAAGTGCAACTAAAAATGTTCTTTGGTTTCACTGGTGCTCCAAACATGTAGCTGGGGGGGGGGGGGGGGGGGGGGGGGGGGGGGGGGGGGGGGGGGGGGGGGGGGGGGGGGGGGGGGGGGAATACTCACTACAGGCCACTCAATCATAAACTGCTCTCAGACATAAACTGATCTCCACAGCTAGTCCGTATTTTCTCCGGATGAGCTGCATGCGTGAACACAAACGTCTGAGCGAGAGGCACTGGATTATGTGAGGATTTTCTCCACTTGGCCTCGAGTATAAAGTCCTCAGAAAGTCCAGAGGAGTCGATTTGGGAACACAGCAGAGGATCCTCCACTGGATTCACAGCGAGTTAGTGTGTGTGTGTGTGTGTGGTGGGGGGGGGGGGGGGTTCTTTCATGTGACAGACGCAAAAATGAAAGAATCAAAAAGTAAACAAATATTACTGGTGAAAAAGTGCTGACACACACGAAAGACACAGAGGAAGATGTCCAGAGAGTTTGTGGTGATAACAGCTGATCATGATCACATGATCTCTGCAGCAGAGATCATTACCATCCTCACCTGAATCCTGAGGAGGGTTCGTTGTTGTTGTGAGAGTCTGAGCAGAGAAGCTGCGTTGTTGTGAAGGAAAAACAGACATATTCTCCAGAGAACCTCCGGAGAACCTCCAGAGAATATGTCTGAAAATGGGCTGTGTGTGTGTGAGCGAGAGCGAGAGCGAGAGAGAGTGTGTGTGTGTGTGTGTGTGTGTGTGAGCGAGAGCGTGTGTGTGTGTGTGGAGAGAGCGAGAGCGTGTGTGTGTGTGTGTGAGAGCGAGAGCGAGAGCGTGTGTGTGTGTGTGTGTGTGAGAGCGAGAGCGAGAGAGGTGTGTGTAGAGGAGAGAGAAGCGAGTGTGTGTGTGAGAGAGAGAGAGCGAGAGAGTGTGTGTGTGGAGCGAGAGCGAGAGAGTGTGTGTGAGAGCGAGAGCGAGTGTGTGTGTGAGAGAGAGAGAGCGAGAGGTGTGTGTGTGAGAGAGAGCGAGAGAGTGTGTTGTGTGAGAGAGAGAGCGAGAGTGTGTGTGAGAGAGAGAGCGTGTGTGTGTGGAGAGAGAGAGAGCGAGAGCGGAGTGTGTGTGAGAGAGAGAGCGAGAGGTGTGTGTGTGAGAGAGAGAGAGAGAGCGAGAGCGTGTGTGTGTGAGAGAGAGAGAGAGAGGTGTGTGTGTGAGAGCGAGAGTGTGTGTGTGTGAGAGAGAGAGCGAGAGTGTGTGTGGAGAGAGAGAGAGCGTGTGTGTGTGTGTGAGAGCGAGAGCGAGTGTGTGAGAGAGAGAGAGAGAGAGCGAGTGTGTGTGAGAGAGAGAGGAGAGAGTGTGAGAGAGAGAGCATGTGTGTGTGTGAGAGAGAGCGAGAGCGAGAGTGTGTGTGTGAGAGAGAGAGGAGAGCGAGAGGGGGTGTGTGTAGAGAGAGCGAGAGGTGTGTGTGAGAGAGAGGAGAGCGTGGTGTGGTGTGTGTGTGAGAGAGAGCGAGAGAGGTGGTGTGAGAGAGAGGAGAGGGAGAGCGAGAGCGAGGTGTGTGTGTGAGAGAGAGTGTGTGTGTGAGAGAGAGAGAGCGAGAGGAGAGCGAGTGTGTGTGTGAGAGAGAGAGAGCGAGAGAGTGTGAGAGAGAGAGCATGTGTGTGTGTGAGAGAGAGCGAGAGCGAGAGTGTGTGTGTGAGAGAGAGAGCGAGAGCGTGTGTGTGTGTGAGAGAGAGCGAGAGTGTGTGTGTGAGAGAGAGAGCGAGAGAGTGTGTGTGTGTGTGTGTGTGTGAGAGAGAGAGAGAGCGAGAGCGGTGTGTGTGTGTGAGAGAGAGAGAGAGCGAGAGAGTGTGTGAGAGAGAGCGATGTGTGTGTGTGTGAGAGAGAGCGAGAGCGAGAGTGTGTGTGTGAGAGAGAGAGCGAGTGTGTGTGTGAGAGAGAGAGCGAGAGCGTGTGTGCGTGTGTGTGTGTGTGAGAGAGAGAGCGAGAGCGAGAGCGTGTGTGTGTGTGTGTGTGAGAGAGAGAGAGCGAGAGCGAGAGTGTGTGAGAGAGAGAGAGCGAGAGCGTGTGTGTGTGTGAGAGAGCGAGAGCGAGAGTGTGTGTGTGTGTGAGAGAGAGCGAGAGCGTGTGTGTGTGTGAGAGAGAGCGTGTGTGTGTCAGCTGAGAAAACATGGACCTCGGTCAGAAAAACAAACATAACTGGTCAAACTAAGACAACTTCACTTCAGGTCACAGACCACAGGTCTGTCCCAAAAAGTAAGATTTGTTTTTATTAGGTTAACTTCAGGATTATTTCAAGTTAACTTCAGGTTTAATTCAGAGTTTTCAGTCCTCTGAAGCTCGTTCCCTTGTTATCAGGTAAATCACCACGGTAACTTACACTGAGCAGCTGACCTGCTCCAGGTGAAGTTGGAGATAAGAGATCAAACTGTCTAAAGCTCCGCCCACTGACCGATCCCTTCCTTTGAACCATGACATCATGTTCTTAGAGGATCCGTGGAGCTGGTGTGGACTGAGTCTCTGAGGAGGACCAGGGTCTTCAGAGACCCACAAGATCCTTTGAGCTCCTCTGAAGAGCTTCTGAAAGATTCTCCTCAGAGGATGAACCTTTGTGACCTGAGTGTGTGTTTATTCAGATCCAATCACTGCTGTGCAAAGTGAGTGTTGACATAAGGTCGTATTGACACTGTGTTCCCTGTCTGTTCTCCTGTGTGTTCCCCTGTCTGTCCCCCCCCCCCCCCCGGTGTGTCGTCCCCCCCGTCTGTTCCCCTGTGTGTTCCCCTGTCTGTCCCCCCCCCCCCCTGTTCCCTGTGTTCCCCGTCTTCCCCGGTCCGTCTGTTCCCCTGTGTTGTTCCCCTGTCTGTTCCCCTGTGTGTTCCCCTGTCTGTCCCCCTGGTTCCCCTGTTCTCCCCTCCCGTCTGTTCCCCTGTGTGTTCCCCTGTCTGTTCCCCTGTTGTTCCCCTGTCTGTTCCCCTGTCTGTCCCCGTTGTTCCCCTGTGTGTTCCCCTGTCTGTTCCCCTGTGTGTTCCCCTGTCTGTTCCCCTGTCTGTCCCCCCCCCCGTGTGTCGTCCCCCCCGTCTGTTCCCCTGTGTGTTCCCCTGTCTGTTCCCTGTTGTTCCCCTGTCTGTCCCCCCCCCCGTGTGTCGTCCCCCCGTCTGTTCCCCTGTGTGTTCCCCTGTCTGTTCCCCGTGTGTTCCCCTGTGTTCCCCCCCCCCCGTTGTCCCCTGTGTGTCCCCGTCTGTTCCCCTGTGTGTTCCCCTGTCTGTTCCCCTGTCTGTTCCCCCCCGTCTGTTCCCCTGTGTGTTCCCCTGTCTGTTCCCCTGTGTGTTCCCCTGTCTGTTCCCCTGTCTGTCCCCCCCCGTCTGTTCCCCTGTGTGTTCCCCTGTCTGTTCCCCTGTGTGTTCCCCTGTCTGTTCCCCTGTTGTTCCCCTCCCCGTCTGTTCCCCTGTGTGTTCCCCTGTCTGTTCCCCTGTCTGTTCCCCTGTCTGTTCCCCGTGTGTTCCCCCCCCCCCCGTCTGTTCCCCTGTCTGTTCCCCTGTCTGTTCCCCTGTCTGTTCCCTGTCTGTTCCCCTGTCTGTTCCCCGTCTGTCCCCCCCCCCCCCGTGTGTTCCCCTGTCTGTTCCCCTGTCTGTTCCCCTGTGTGTTCCCCTGTGTGTTCCCCGTGTTTCCCCGTCTGTTCCCCTGTGTGTTCCCCTGTCTGTTCCCCCGTCTGTTCCCCTGTGTGTTCCCCCTGGTGTGTCCCGTTGTTTCCCCTGTCTGTTCCCCTGTGTGTTCCCCTGTCTGTTCCCCTGTTCCCCTGTCTGTTCCCCTGTGTATAAACAACTTGTTCTCAAACTGACTCAGCAGGTTCTTGTAATTCTTCTCGTGTCCCACATGTAGGTGATGAACTGGTTCCCAGTGAAGGTGTACCAGCAGGGTTAGGGTTAGCAGGGTTAGGGTTAGCAGGGTTAGGGTTAGCAGGGTTAGGGTTAGCAGGGTTAGGGTTAGCAGGGTTAGGGTTAGCAGGGTTAGGGTTAGCAGGGTTAGGGTTAGCAGGGTTAGGGTTAGCAGGGTTAGGGTTAGCAGGGTTAGGGTTAGCAGGGTTAGGGTTAGCAGGGTTAGGGTTAGCAGGGTTAGGGTTAGCAGGGTTAGGGTTAGCAGGGTTAGGGTTAGCAGGGTTAGGGTTAGCAGGGTTAGGGTTAGCAGGGTTAGGGTTAGCAGGGTTAGGGTTAGCAGGGTTAGGGTTAGCAGGGTTAGCAGGAGCAAACAAGCAGGAGCTCGGACAGTCTTACCCAGCAGAGGTGACGTCTCGGGGCATTTCTCAAGCTTCTTCTCCGGCTGGAGCTCCGGGACCGACGGCTCCTGCTCCCCCCGCTGCGGCTGGCCCTTCCCGGGTTCGTCTTTCGGGGTCACGGTCTCGGCCGGCCCGGTTCTGGAGTTGACCCCGGTGGATGTGAACTGGTTCCGCTCAGTGACATTACTGTGGGATTGCTGGTTCTGGACGAAGGCGGACCGGAAGTCCAGAGAGCGGACGTAGAAGACGACGGTGACGGAGATGTGGAGGAGACACAGCAGCACCACCAGCTTACAGGTCCGGTGGAGGAGGCTGAAGTTCGCGGGGTCTCCGGGCATCCTGAGCGGCTGGAGGGTGGAGGGTGGAGTAGCAGCCGCTCGACCGTTCACCGGAAGCAGGAAACAGACTTTGAGGGTCCACAGTTCGTCCGTTAGCTCTCAGCCTCCATTTTACTCTGCGTCCGCACGATTCTAACGACCAGGTGAGATAAAGCGGCCGAGCAGCGGGAGCCAGAGGCGGCTCCGGGCTCCAGCGCGTCCCGCTCAGCTCGACACCGGGTTCGGGTTCGGGGTTAGGGCTCCTCCACCCCGCGTCTCCGCCACCGGGTCCCGTTCAAACCGGCTGGAGGCGACGGAAGACCTGGACGAACAAACACGAGAAACTTTACTCGAACAAACACCAACGGAACCACCTTTCACTCCGAACACGACTCGTTCCGAACTCACGAGGAAACTTCGGTCACTGCGGAAGACGCCAACTGTCAGGGACACGAACTGATCCACTGCGCTTCCGGTTACTGATGACAAAAATAAAAGTCCGTTATCTTTTCACATTAGTGAAAAATATCATTATTACCATCACCATTATTATTATTGTTAATCTACTAGGTCCGGTGAGGAGCTGAGGGACATAGACTGTAATAACCATAAATGAAAGTACACAAGATACACAACAAGTTAAATGCAAAATGTAACTTGACTAACTTAAAGTGGCAGGTGATAATTCCCAGTCGTCTCTGAAGTCTCTTTCCAGTGATCAGTCTGGGTGTGTTGAGTCAATCCACTCTTTAGTCTGTAGATATCAGGGACAGCTCCTGTGACAGCTCCTAGAAAGAGCGGGCACCCTTTATGAGTCGATGTAAGTGTCTGTACAAATTATCAGGAAAGAAACAAACCTGTGTATTGGACTTTTATTCTGAAGGCTGATGTGTTTCCGTGTTGTTGAAGCTGTATGGATAGGTACAGGAAGAGGCGTGGTTGCCGCGTGTGACTTGCTATGACGACACTTCACTGGCCAAACTGTTTATCAAATATTGATCTAAACCATTTATTATTGTTTTTAAATTGATTGATTATTGTTTGATTGTTCCTGACTCAGGTTGATGATGCTTCTTTTAGAAAAGAGGGTTGGGGTCACCATGGTGATGTGGTGACATTCCTTCGCCATGAAAATGTAAAGTAACTAAAGTGATTGGACTCCATTCAGATCTGTCGTCACCTGTCTGTGATCCGTCATCCAAGAAGTTTCTTCAGTTCTAATTGATGCTGGAGTCTCAGTTATTTAACTTATTTAGCTTCAGTACACGCTGTGATGCACTGTGAGGCTCCAAGTCATTCTATAAAATCATTTTCAGTACAATAAAATCTAGCCCAAAAAATTGTAAATCCTCAACATCAATTTTACTTAACACGTGCTTACAACATGTAGCCTGCACTCCACCACTTGCTCTACCTCAGAAGACACATGGTGCAAAGTTCTTGGGGAAGAGGATGGTGCTCCACCTCCTCCTCCCACTCTCACTGTGAGTCTCCTGCAGAAACATCTGCTCTAATCTTTATCAGCTGGTACAGCTCAGTTCTTTTTACTGCAGCCCCACTTATATTCAGCGCGCTGATGTTAAAAAGACTAAAAAGCAAACATGACAACAGCTATGGAAGACCTCCTTCGTAGTATAGGTGCCAAAGACTCCGCACCCAAAAGACCTCAGCAGCTACAGGTTGGTGGCACTAACATCCGAACCTTATGAAGACGGCTCGTCCTAAAACATCTCCGCCCCCTGAGACCATTGACGGACAAGCTGCAGTTCGCCTATCAGCCTGGCATCGGGGTAGAAGATGCCATCATCTATCTACAACACAGAGATCTTTCTCATCTGGAGAAGCCTAGGAGGATCATGATCTTAACCGGCACCTCTGAGGGACAAACTGGAGCCCGCTGGAGTGGATCTGCACCTCACATCCTGGATATTGGACTACCTGACCAACAGACCCCAGTATGTGAGGACCCGGACTGTGTGTCGGTCACGGCTCTCTGCAGTATGGGGGCTCCTCAGGGACCGGTCCTGGCTCTGTTCCTCTTCACCCTCTACACTGCAGACTTCACCTACCACTCACCCTCCTGACACCTGCAGAAGTTCTCTGATGATTCTGCGATTGTCGGCCTCATCACTGACAAGGAGGACAGGGAATACAGAGGACTGACGCAGGACTTTGTGGACTGGTGCCAGCGGAACTGCCTCCAGATCAATGCAGGGAAAACTAAAGAACTGCTGGTGGATTTCCGCAGGCGCAGACACTCCCCTCGATACCGATGAATATCCAGGGAAGGGACATGGAGTCAGTGACCTCATATAAGTACCTGGGTGTTCACCTGAACAATAAACTGGACTGGACCAATCATGCCAGTGCACTCTTTAAGAAGGGCCAGAGCAGACTGTATCTGCTCAGGAGACTGAGGTCCTTTGGAGTGCCAGGGGCACTCCTGAAGACTTTGTATGACTCTGTGGTGGCATCTGCCATCTTCTTTGTAATAGTTTGCTGGGGCAGCAGCATTTCAACTGCTGACAGGAAGAGACTGGACCGACTGATTAGGAGGGCCAGCTCGGTTCTGGGATACCCGCTTGACCCAGTGGAGGTGGTGGGACAGAGGAGGACGATGGCAAAGCTGTCTTCTCTCATGGACAACCAGTCCCACCCCCTGCAGGACACCACCACAGCACTGGGCAGCTCCTTCAGCACAGACTGATCCACCCAAGTGTCTGAAGGAGAGGTATCGCAGTA
The DNA here is from genome assembly GCA_006182925.3 of Reinhardtius hippoglossoides. Taxonomy (NCBI): domain Eukaryota; kingdom Metazoa; phylum Chordata; class Actinopteri; order Pleuronectiformes; family Pleuronectidae; genus Reinhardtius; species Reinhardtius hippoglossoides. The sequence goes on from CM031676.1 coordinate 27,416,946, forward strand.
AGACTTTACAACCAGCTCTGCTCCCAGTAAAACTACATGCACCACCACTATGGACTGTCACTTTAATATTCTCAACTGTGCAATATTCACTGTACTATATTCATTTTTGAATTTATGTGCAATATAAAGGGTTATGTTTGCTGTACATATTCTGACACATAATATATTTCTTTACACTGTATATACCGGTTTAATAACATTTATATCTATTCTATATATTGTTGTATATTTCTATTTCTTTATATTCCTTCACCCAAGTACTGCATGCTACTTATGTGATGTCTTCTGCTGCTGTAACATTGCAGATTTCCCCATTGCAGGACTAATAAAGGACTTGTTATCTTATCTTAATTGTTTTTAATGTAAAAGAACTGTCTTGTTACCTTGTTCTTGTTTTTACTGTCACTCTTTTCACCATGTTAAGTGTCTGAGTACCTTTTAAAAGCGCTATACAAATAAAATGTATTTACATTATTATTATTAAACATGTCATGGTGTCTGATATACAAACTCATGCACTCTGAGCTTAAACCCGAAGTGGAGCTCCTCACTGCTGTTGTTGATGTTCATGAGTAGCTGCAGTCTGTGTTTTAACATGTTTCACAGACTTACAGCCTGAGGGAACTTTCCTAATTCTGGAAACTAGTTTCCATGTCGGGATAACTGGTGCGGGCACTTCATCTCTGACACGCGGGGGAACATTTCACAACCTGGTTTATTTGGCTGTAGAGTTGTGCTGAGATGTGGCCGTTCTGCCTGATGCCTCTCAAAACTGCCACAGCTCCACGCTCCCCACCTTCACCACACAACTACCCCCACTGCACAGCAGCTTCACCAGGACAGGAACCAGAAGCTGGTCTACAGGATTTAATCAAGGTTATTGAGGATTTAATCAGTTATTGATGATTTAATCAGTTATTGATGATGTTATTGATGATTGAATCAGTTATTGATGATTTAATCGATTATTGATGTTATTGACGATTTAATCAGTTATTGATGATTGAATCAGTTATTGATGATTTAATCGATTATTGATGATTTAATCAGTTATTGATGATTTAATCAGTTATTGATGATTTAATCAGTTATTGATGATTTAATCGATTATTGATGTTATTGATGATTTAATCGATTATTGATGATGTTATTGATGATTTAATCAGTTATTGATGATTTAATCAGTTATTGATGATTTAATCAGTTATTGATGTTATTGATGATTTAATCGATTATTGATGATTGAATCAGTTATTGATGATTGAATCAGTTATTGATGATGTTATTGATGATTGAATCAGTTATTGATGATTGAATCAGTTATTGATGATGTTATTGACGATTTAATCAGTTATTGATGATTGTTATTGATGATTTAATCAGTTATTGATGATTGAATCAGTTATTGATGATGTTATTGATGATTGAATCAGTTATTGATGATGTTATTGATGATTTAATCAGTTATTGATGATGTTATTGATGATTGAATCAGTTATTGATGATTGAATCAGTTATTGATGATGTTATTGATGATTGAATCAGTTATTGATGATGTTATTGATGATTGAATCAGTTATTGATGATGAATCATTATTGATGATTGAATCAGTTATTGATGATGTTTATGATTGAATCAGTATTGAATAGTATTGTGATTAATCAGTATGATGATGTTATTGATGATTGAATCAGTTATTGATGATGTTATTGATGATTGAATCAGTTATGTGTGATTGATGTGTTATTGATGATTGAAAGTTATTGATGATTATGAGATCAGTTATTATACTTAGAAAACAAACTTGCAATTGCAGCTGGCGGCGGACAGGGTGACGTGATGACGTCACGGCCGTGCGTCAGCTGCTGTGGAGGAATGTGCGGAAACTTCTTCTCCACTTTTGTCTCCGCGTTGTTCGTCGAAGAAAACTGACCCGAGGCCGGAAACCGTCTCGGAACTCGGTGGAAGTTTGTCCCGGAGGAGCCGGTGAGTGTTTGCGGGGCTGGGTGCGAGGCGGCGCGGCTCCGGGGAGCTCTGGGCCCGGGGCAGCGGCCGCGGAGCGGCGGAAAGTTGTGTCGAGTTCAGGGTAAAATGGAGGCGCTGTCCGGGGCTGATCAGGACCATGGCTAACACTCCGGTCCCCGCCCAGAGGCCGACCTCCGCGGACACACAACACACACAACCCCGTACTGAGAGTCACCTCCGCGGACACACAACACACACAACCCCGTACTTAGAGTAACTTCAGCGGACACACAACACGGTACTGAGAGTAACTTCAGCGGACACACAACACGGTACTGAGAGTAACTTCAGCGGACACACAAACCCGGTTCTTACACTTTTATTTTTATTATTTAATTTAATTTAACAACTTCACTTTCACTCTGGATTCAATGTGAACTCACAACTAGATTAGATTTAATCGGGTTTTAATCCGGATTCAAACTGAATCTGCTTCATTTAATTTAATGTGTTTGTCTGATTCAAAGTTTAAACTGACGTCACTTGTTATTTAAACTTAATTTCTGTTTTAATTGTGTTTAACTGTTCGTCATCCGGCTCTGACTTGAGTTAGTGTTAGTGTGTGTGTTGTGTGTGTGCGTGTGCGTGCGTGTGTCGCTGTCGACTGAGCTGTGGTGCTGTTTCAAAATGGCCGACAGACACACTGTTCACTGCAGACAGACACATAAAGTTTCAGTGAAAACATTTGACGCCTCCCTTCACTTTGCTGTCCCTGATGAATCCAGGTTCATCCAGGTCCAGGTCTCGGCTGCTCTGGATTCACGAGCAGCTGATTGTTGTCGACGGAGGAAACTAACTGATGATTGTGAATTTGATAGTGTTGTTGTATTTTGGATGATTCCAGCTTTGTGAAGTTTGATGTGATAGAACTTTTCTTCCTCTGTTGATAGAAATGTCTTCACACTGATTGTGTCATTGATGGTTGATCAGAATATATCTGATGCTTTACTTGTTTAGTTTGAACGTTGACCTTTGACCTTCCCACCTACAGCTGTCCGTCCCGTGGAGGTGACGAGTTGGAGTCAACATGGCCGCTCACACGGTCTTTCCGGATGAGTTGTTTCCTGTCGGGGTTTCTGTCATGGAAGAGGGTCAGAGTCTTAACGACCTGCCAAGAAACACGCTGCCCGCCCCTCAGCTGGTGATGCTGGCCAACGTGGCGGCGGTGACAGCGGGGGAGGGCGGCGGCTGTGACGGCAGCACGGCTGATGAGAAAGAGATGATGGAGCTGAAGACGGTGGGAAGCAGCTACTCCGACAGCGAGGACGAGAACATCATCAGGTCAGAGATTCTTCTATTGCTACACAAACTTAAACTAGGGTTAGGGTCACTCAATCCATTACTAGTTTTTCATTGTCAACAGACCTGATTAATCTTTGGATTATCTCTGGTTAGTCATGGGTTATTTTGATTATCTCTGGTTAGTCATGGGTTAGTTTTTGGATTATCTCTGGTTAGTCATGGTTGTTAGTTTTTTGGATTATCTCTGGTTAGTCATGGTTAGTTTTTGGATTATCTCTGGTTAGTCATCTGGTGGTTATATTATTTTGGATTATCTCTGGTTAGTCATGGGTTAGTTTTTGGATTATCTCTGGTTAGTCATGGGTTATTTTTGGATTATCTCTGGTTAGTCATGGGTTAGTTTTTGGATTATCTCTGGTTAGTCATGGGTTATTTTGGATTATCTCTGGTTAGTCATGGGTATTTTGGATTATCTCTGGTTAGTCATGGGTTAGTTTTGGATTATCTCTGGTTAGTCATGGGTTAGTTTCTGGATTATCTCTGGTTAGTCATGGGTTAGTTTTTGGATTATCTCTGGTTAGTCAGGGGTTATTCTCTGGATTATCTCTTGTAAACTTTGAGTAAACCTCTGTTAAATGTTTAAGATTACGTAGCGTAAACACAGAGCCACGTGGAGCGCTGGTTACGGGAAACTGAGCTAGTTTTTGTTCGGTGTTGATCGACCAAGTCAAAACGGAGAAATGTTCATATAAATTCAAACTACAGGATGAAATAACTAGAGGGGGGGGGGGGGGAACTGAGCAGGGGAGAGAAACAGCAGAGATGCTGATAGTTTGAATTTTGGACAAAAAGAAATGAAACCACACCATGAAAGTAAAAAGCATTAGATTTAGTGACAGTTTGACCTTTAAGTTAATGTAAAGCAGGATTTGTATAAAAGAGCACATCAACTGTCTGTTTTACAAATATATCTTAATGTCTAAAAATATAACATTACATTTTGAACTAAAAATGCTTCGTTCAGCATGTTTGTGGTTTTTATAGTAAAAACACATCATTTTCCATATTGCATTGAATGTGTTTGGTGTATTTTGTGGTCCATATGTTAATGTTGTCAAAGTGAGAAAATAAAAGTCTGGTCTTGTCGACAAAGTTGACCTGAAAACACAGATACCACTCAATGGATGGTGAAGAATTTGTGTAAATAAAGGTAAATTCAAAAGTATTAAAAGCAACCAAACGAGCCAAGGACTCTGAAAAAAAGATAAGATACTTTTTACTGCTGAAATTTAAAAAAGGGAGCTCAAGGTCACTTAATGTCTGAGTGTGGTGAATCTCTGACACTGACCTGTGTTCACTCACCTGTCCAAGCAGGTACAGCTACGACAACCAGAACCACAGAGAGGTCTGCATCGTAGAGTATCCAGAGTCTCCCGCCCCCCTCAACGCCGTGGTCGTCGCTGGTAACCATGCAGGAGACGAAGAGGAGGATGATGGGGAAAAAGCTGAAGACCTGTCTCACCGACCTCAGCCCTGCCCCCCCACTGAAAAGAAAATACCCCAGAAGTTCGCCAAACTTAAAGACGGCACTGCCCCCGTGACAGAGGGTGCAAAGAAGAAGAAACCGTTCCACTGTAAACCGTGTCACTTCCAGGCTGAGAACGAGCAACAGTTCGTGGCACACCTCAGCACCCACAGCGTCAGCAAGATGATGGTGGTGAACCGGGTGGAGGGGCGCAGCAAGAACAAGGCCAAGGAGACCGAGACCCCCGAGTCCCAGCCGCACTCAGGAGGGGAGGGGGACAGCAGCGGAGAGTCGGGGGTCACAGGTGACGCCAAAGGGCTGATCAGGTGTGAACGGTGCGGATACAACACCAACAGATACGACCATTACATCGCACACCTGAAACACCACAGCAAGGAGGGCGAGGACCACAGGTAATGTCCCACTGCAGCGAGTAGGTCAAATAAGCACCTTCAGTTCTATTTCATTTGTGTAGCGCAAAATCATAATATGCATTATCTCAACTATGAGCAGCTCTGAAGACTCAGTCAGTGTGGAGACATGATAACAGAGAGAAGGGGAGAAGTGCTCAGTGCATGATGGGAGTTCTCCATCAGTCTAGACCTATAGCAGCATAACTAAGGGATGGTTCAGGACCTGATCCAGAACTATAAGCTTTATCCAAGAGGAACTTCTTAAGCTTAAGCTTAAAACGACGTCCACACCCAAGTACTGACTCTGTGTGTGTTTGTCTCCAGGGTGTTTAAATGCACGCTGTGTCCATACACCACCGTCAGTCAGTACCACTGGAGGAAACACCTGAGGAACCACTTCCCGAGCAAACTGCACACCTGCAGTCAGTGCTCCTACTTCTCCGACCGCAAGAGCAACTACATCCAACACATCCGCACTCACACAGGTGAGTCCATTCAATCTCTCTTTTCAATGTAGGAAACCTAATTGGTATGTGTTGCCAAAGCACAAATACAATCTTCAAATCACTAATGGACACGAAGTTGTTGATGTTATAAAACATATGAAAGGTCATCACATACATGAAGCCTATTTTCTCCCTTTGTGTCTAACTAATATATTCAGGCAATTTTTTTTCTTCAAATTTGCGATAGAATTCCTCGCTGATATTTCTGTTTTTGACATTGTGTGAGAACGTGTATCTGTTTCTGCCTCATTGCACGGAGCGCACCAGTCTCAGCACCAAGCTGTGGAACCAACACCTGGAGACCGGTTCAGACTCGGGTTCCTGCTTTGTGATGATTGGAACTATTTGATGTGATGAGTTTATTTTATCCAGGTAAACATGTGATGTCTGTGTTGTACAGGTGTGCGTCCCTTCCAGTGTATGTACTGTGACTACTCCAGTTCACAGAAGACTCACCTGACCCGACACATGAGGACTCACTCAGGTCAGTCAAAATATTCCTCATCTCCTGGAAACGACCAGACTGTTGATAAAGACGATCGGCGACTGTTACCGATGTTGTGTTATTGCCACTAACTGGTTGATGTTGTTCCTGTCACTCACTGTTGACTCTTGTGTGTTTGTGTTGCTCTCACTGAAGCAGAGGATTGATGGTAAAGTCTTCTACGTGATGTCACTTCCGGTGTGCTGTTGTGTTGTGTTGAGTCGTGTTCACGTCGTCAGTGGTTTATCTGCTGTGTTGTGGTGACGACCTGAAGCTGCATGTCCTGATTACAGATCAGTGTTAATGTTCATGGTCTGAAGTTATAAACACACAATGATTTAAAACATAGAAACATTTACTGATTAAATCTAAAGCCTGAATAGATCAAAACATTAGAATCTAATAATTTATTTCAGCCCAGGCTGGACTGTGTAGGTTTAATAAAAACACACAGGGACATGAGTGTTTTTTATTAGCTAATGATCAACATGAAAACGCTCGGCCCTGTTCTGTGACCATTTCTACAACATCCAAAGACTCTGAACAACTGGCTGAAAAATATTCTGTCGATCAACAATAAACCATTTTTAAGCTGTTTCGGAATCAAACAAAGATGGCCGTCGGTTTTCCACCTGCAGTTAGTGTTAAACTGGAATTATGGTTCTCCGAAGATTCATGTAAACATCTCTGCAAACCTTTATCAGAGAGGGGAGTTATGGGTAACTGTAGGTCGTAGGAGTTGATGTGGAGAAGTAGGATTCCAGCTTTGCAGTAAACAAACAAGTCCTCAGATGCGACCATCAGACTCACCTGCTGCATGAAACTCTTGTGTATGACTTATAGGCTGCTGCAGTTTCATAACATCTCATCCTTTTGTGTGTAGGTGAGCGTCCGTTCAAGTGTGAGAGCTGTAACTACCTGGCAGCCAATCAACACGAGGTGACCCGTCATGCCCGGCAGGTCCACAACGGCCCCAAACCTCTTTCCTGCCCCTACTGCGACTACAAGACCGCTGACCGCAGCAACTTCAAGAAGCACGTCGAGCTCCACCTCAATCCTCGTCAATTCCTTTGTCCGCTCTGCAAATACGCCGCCTCCAAGAAATGCAACCTGCAGTACCACATCAAGTCCAGGCACTCTGGGTGCGACGTCTCCGTGGACGTTTCCAAAGTCAAATTGCGTGTCAAGAAACTTGGTCCTGACAGTGTAGAACAAAACTCAGACACCAGAGCAAGCAAGTTTGACAATTCATCTTGCATTGAGGAGGATTCTGACATGGATGATGGAAATGAGGCTGAGACTCTGGACTCGAGCCCAATCAATTTGTCAATCAGAAAGAGCAGCAGGCCCAGCACCGCCCACTCTGTGCAGAGTGAAACACCGGAAAAGGCTCAGAAGAAATCCAACATCACGTCCGAGAAAGAGAAGCTACTGAAAACAAAGGACAAGATGGAGCCAGAGAGAAAAATCACAACAAGGCAGAAGAAAAACGAGAAGGTCAACGAAAAACATACAGACAACACAACTGCTAAAGAAACGGAGACGATCGCTTCTTTAAGCACAGACAGTAAGGTCAAACGGCGAGTGAAGAAGCTGCCGGCAGAGAAACCAACTGTTCAGGACCAAGCAGAAGCACCCAAATCCCTAAAAGACCAAAAGGAGACGGAGAAATCTGACCAACAAAGATCCAAGGAGGAAAGAATAGTGTGGACAAAGGTGGTAAAAGATGAAGAGAAGTCTGGGAGGGAAAAAGAACAACAGAAGAATGATGGCAGTGGAAAGGAGAACAAAAGCTTCAATAAACATAGGAAGTTGGGATCAAAGAAGACAGAGAAAACTACAGAACATGTCGAAGAAGCTCAACAGAAACCACAAAGTCCTCAGAGGAAAGAAAAGACTTCAAAGAGGAAAGTGGGAGAAGCATTAGATCTTTCCAAAACGTGCTCGGCTGAGACGCCGTCCAAGACCAGGCGAATGAAAGCCTTAGCTGCTGAGAAGCTGCAGTCGAAACCCGCCTCCGATGAGTCCAACAAGGCAGATGAAGCCACTCTCATGCAGCACAAGTCCAACGGGGCAACACCAGTAAAGCACAAGATGACAAGGAAGTCCAGCAAAAGAGTTCCAGGACTTCAGAAACCTGATGACTCAGCTGAAGACAAGATGACATCAGCAAACAGTCCGTCCACTGAGGCTCCAGAAGCATCCACTCAACCAGACAACCCGACGGTCGCCACGAACTCTGAGCACCCACCGACAGAACCCTGCCCTGAGAAGCAGAAAACCCCAACAGATGAAACTGTGCTGGAGAAGCCTCTGAACCAAACCTCAGAGCAAATGGAAGTGTCACACACCTGCAGCCCAGGTGAGGACACACCCTCTCCAGCGCCTACCTTCCTCAAACCCACATCGCCGCCCTCTCTGGTGCTTCCAAGCCAGCGAATCAAACCCGCTGACACCGAGGATGATGAGGGGATTCACAGCAGCCACGAAGGGGGAAGTGACATCAGCGACAGTGCCTCGGAGGGTAGCGACGACTCCGGCCTAAACGGCACCGGCACCCAGTCAGGGAAGATGGCCAACGACCCAGAAACGCCCACCGACGAGATCCCCACACCGACGGCGCTCAAGAGTCACATGTGCATCTTCTGTGACCGTACGTTTCCTTTGGAGGCGGAGTACCGCCGGCACCTGAACCGGCACCTCGTCAACGTCTACTACATGGACAACACAGCCAAAGGACAGAATTAACCTTCTTGAACTTCTTTTGCTTGAAGCAGAAAGTTTGCATTCTGACTGAGCCGAAACCAATCGGAGCCAGTTCTTCCAAGTTAATGGTCATAATGGTTTTCTCAAGGACGGTTGTATGAGATCACTGTCCTCGTCATCCAGTCAGAATGTGAACTCTGACCTTTTGACAGAGACCAAATTAGTTTGATTCGTCTTGTTACAGATTTTCATTGCGTTTTGTTTGTAGCTACATGATATGAAATAACTCCGGGTCTCAGTCCTCCACCTTCATCACGAGAACAGCAGGTGACGTTATCACGTCTTTGACATTAAGCTTTGACCGGTTCACAGATCTAAAGCGTTCCCATTATATATTCACTTCTATTAAATGGCAACGTGATGCCAGCTGTGTTCCATCAGAACGAGAACACGGGTGTCTGCTTGTTCAAACGCTGTTTAATTGTGATGTGTAGATGTTAAAAATATTATTTTCTAAGGGGATCTGTTTTTAAACCGGAAGTGCCTTCGACAATCATTAACGTCTCAGCTGTTTGTTTCAGTGACGTCATTCACAAGTTGATTTACTGTCCTCGCCTCAGTGGGAAGATGCCGCCGCCCACTTTGGTTTTAGGTAGAACTGAACATCGAATATTAAACATTTCATTCTCCCTCAGAACAAATAATTAGTTTAATGTTTATTAACCTTTAAAAACTGTTACTGAAGGAAAAACAATAAATGAAACTCGTGTAAATAAATTGGTGCAATATTTTCTCTTTTAGTCCAGAAGCCAAAGTGAAGACTTGTCTCCATGGAAACGAGCAGGAACCACATCACATGATGTAATTTGACCTTTTTATTATCAACTGTCGTTACATCGGTTGATTGATAATTGGCAAAACTAAAATCAAATCCATCAAATAGAAAAAGTTTCACTAGAGGACTTTCAAAATAAAACACCACAGATGTGACTTTCAAATTTAAACAGTCAAACAGAACCTCATGAATCCTTTGAGACGTCAGCATTTAGTTTCCAGTGACCTCCGTCTGCAGGTAGGGGGAGCTCTAACAAACACTAACTTCATACTTTATTCTGCTCCAATTTCAAATAAAGGCTTTTTTAAAAAATTTTTTTTTTAAAAAGGCGTCCCGTTCTCCGTCTCCAGCTGTCTGCAGTTTCACTTCCTCTTCACCGGCGGCCTCTTGGCTCCTCTGGCCGACACGCCATCGTCCATTAGCCCTGGAGGCTTCATCAATTTGTAGGCGGCGGATTTTCGGATGCGTTCTCCTTTCAGAGAGACGATGTGAGGAAGCATCGGTGGCGTCCTCAGACTGAAACCCGCCGTCAGAGGACTAAGAACCCTCAGTATCACCTGATCTCCTTCCACCGCCGTCACAGCGACCCAACCTGCACTCACAGGACGGACTGGGTCAGGGTCTCTTACAACTGAACCAAATTCATTTATAATTTGATTAAAGTTACATTTCAGTGATACAAGCAATAAAAATCATTCATGACTAATTAATAACAATGATTTTGGACTCGGTTGTGTCTCCGGTGTTTTTACCTGCAGATGACAGTTTGACGTCAGCAGCCGCCTCCAGGTAACCTCGACCCTCCAACCTGAACTCCTGGGGAACTAACGTGGGGAAGTCCTTCATCCGCTCTGCCCCGCCCGCGGGCACCTGAACGTGCACACACACACACACACACACACACACCTCAGTGTTTAAACTCCTTCATCCGCGGGCACCTGAACGTGCACACACACACACACACACAGTGTTTAAACACCTTCATCCGCCCCGCCCACGGGCACCTGAACGTGCACACCACACACACACACCTCAGTGTTTAAACTCCTTCATCCGCTCCGCCCCGCCCACGGGCACCTGAACGTGCACACACACACACACACACAGTGTTTAAACACCTTCATCCGCCCCGCCCACGGGCACCTGAACGTGCACACACACACACACACACCTTAGTGTTTAAACTCCTTCATCCGCTCCGCGGGCACCTGAACGTGCGCACACACACACACGCGCACACGCACACGCACACACACACACACACACACACACACACACCTCAGTGTTTAAACTCCTTCATCCGCACGCGCACACGCACACACCTCAGTGTTTAAACTCAACAGCTGACTGATCATGTGAACATGTGACGCACCCCCAGCAGGACATGTCCTGCGTGTTTTGCGTAGAGGCTGTCTGCTTGGTCCAGACTGGTGACATGAACCGGGAGACGACTGGACGCCACGACTGAAAACCAGCAGGACTTCTGACCCTGCAGAGGAAAATAAATCCATAACAGACGTTACATACCAACAGATAATGGATTAATATGCATCAAACGTGAAAGAGTGAGGCCAGCTCTGCCAGCTCTGCGGTCGTCGCCCTTGACAACGGATTATTTACTGTGACTCACCTGCAGGAAGTCGATCCTGGCCACGCCCCCCACAAACAGACTCATACCAGGCTTCAGAACAAACGTCCGTGGGACGATGGCCGACGTGGGAACCACTGACCTCACTTCTTGTTCGGTCAACAGGCTGAGGATCTGGGCGAGAGTCATTCACACAGACAGAGTTTATTATGGTCTGTCATGACTCAGATCTGTGTGCGTGCGTGTGCATGTCTCACGTCGTCGTCCTTCATGATCCCCGGCGTGTCGTACAACCAGTGAGCGTCCTTCAGCTCGTTATAGCTCAACTCCTCGGGCGTCCTGATGGTACCTGAAAGGTCAGAGGTCAAGAGACAGACAGGTCAACGTCAGAGAGACACTTCCTGTCCAGGGCTGTAGTGGTTATTAAAAAAAAAAAGTGGCAAACTAATTTAATAAAAGTTTATTTTATAAACAATGATGGAATGTAACTAAGTATATTTAGTGTTGCAATTTTATTTTACCTTATACATCTACTCCATTACATCTATATTATTAGAATATTGTACTTTACAAATAGAATCCTGCTTTTACAATAAAGCATGTGTCATTATAAAAAGGTCATTGTCCAGCCACCATCATTGTTTTCCAGTCAGGCAACAAGAGAGAGGGACAGACAGTCAGTCAACGAGAGAGAGAGGGACAGACAGTCAACGAGAGAGGGACAGACAGTCCCTCAGTCAACAAGAGAGAGGGACGGACAGTTAACAAGAGAGAGGGACAGACAGTTAACGAGAGAGGGACAGACAGTCAGTCAACAAGAGAGAGGGACAGACAGTCAACAAGAGAGAGGGACAGTCAGGAGAGAGGGACAGACAGACAGTCAACAAGAGACAGACAGACAGTCAACAAGAGAGAGGGACAGACAGTCAACAAGAGAGAGGGACAGACAGTCAGGAGAGAGGGACAGACAGTCAGGAGAGAGGGACAGACAGACAGTCAACAAGAGAGAGGGACAGACAGTCAAGAGAGAGGGACAGACAGTCAGGAGAGAGGGACAGACAGTCAGGAGAGAGGGACAGACAGACAGTCAACAAGAGAGAGGGACAGACAGTCAACAAGAGAGAGGGACAGACAGTCAACAAGAGAGAGGGACAGACAGTCAACAAGAGAGAGGGACAGACAGTCAACAAGAGAGAGGGACAGACAGTCAACAAGAGAGAGGGACAGACAGTCAACAAGAGAGAGGGACAGACAGTCAACAAGAGAGAGGGACAGACAGTCAACAAGAGAGAGGGACAGACAGTCAGGAGAGAGGGACAGACAGTCAAAGAGGACAGAGTCAGAGAGAGGGACAGACAGTCAAGAAGAGGACAGAGTCAGGAGAGGGACAGACAGTCAACAGAGAGAGGGACAGACAGTCAGGAGAGGACAGACAGTCAACAAGAGAGAGGGACAGACAGTCAACAAGAGAGAGGGACAGACAGTCAACAAGAGAGAGGGACGGACAGTCAGTCAACAAGAGAGAGAGGGACAGACAGTCATTCAACGAGAGAGGGACAGACAGTCAGTCAACAAGAGAGAGGGACAGACAGTCATTCAACGAGAGAGGGACAGACAGTCAGTCAACAAGAGAGAGGGACAGACAGTCAGTTAAGAGAGAGGGACGGACAGTCAGTCAACAAGAGAGAGGGACAGACAGTCAGTCAACAAGAGAGAGAGAGACAGACAGTCATTCAACGAGAGAGGGACAGACAGTCAGTCAACAAGAGAGAGGGACGGACAGTCAGTCAACAAGAGAGAGGGACAGACAGTCATTCAACGAGAGAGGGACAGACAGTCATTCAACGAGAGAGGGACAGACAGTCAGTCAACAAGAGAGAGGGACAGACAGTCAGTCAACAAGAGAGAGGGACAGACAGTCAGTCAACGAGAGAGAGGGACAGACAGTCAGTTAACAAGAGAGGGACAGACAGACAGTCAGTCAACAAGAGAGAGGGACAGACAGTCATTCAACAAGAGAGAGGGACAGACAGTCATTCAACGAGAGAGGGACAGACAGTCAGTCAACAAGAGAGAGGGACAGACAGTTAACAAGAGAGAGGGACAGACAGTTAACAAGAGAGAGGGACAGACAGTCAGTCAACAAGAGAGAGGGACAGACAGTCAGTCAACAAGAGAGAGGGACAGACAGTTAACGAGAGAGAGGGACAGACAGTTAACGAGAGAGAGGGACAGACAGTTAACAAGAGAGAGGGACAGACAGTTAACAAGAGAGAGGGACAGACAGTCAGTCAACGAGAGAGAGGGACAGAGACAGTTGACAATCAGTTAAAAAACAGACAATAACAAAGGCGTAAACCACCATAAAAAGTTGAGTAAACACTTTGTCGTATTTAAAAAGTTGAGTAAACAGCGTTTACTCACGACAGCCGAGTTCCTGTCTCACCTGTCGTCCGTTCTCCGTCTTCATTTTCTCCAAACGCCAAACTGTCAGGATCAAACTGGATCTCATCTGGTCCGGATCCGACCTCGGCACGGAATGTTCGGCCAACACGACCTGAGAACACGTGACCGGGTGAACATGTAATCATGTGACCGGGTGAACATGTAATCATGTGACCGGGTGAACATGTAATCATGTGACCAGATGAACATGAGGACCCCCCCCCCCCCCCCACTCCTTACCCACTAAGTAGCCTTGCCTGCTGAACTGTCTCATTCTCGTCTGCTCGACATGCGACAGCTCGTCCTCCGTCAGCTGCGACGCCTCGTTCAGTCGTTTCTGTCGCCTGAACATTCTGTACGGCGTCGGGTTGATGATGGGAAACTTCAGCAGGTTCAGAGTCGTCCCTGAACACACCACGGTGGGAAAACACAGTCACATGACACAGAAGAGCAACGTCTGACTGATCCTATCAATAATTATCATGACTGATTTGAACTAAAATATCACGTTTAAATATTTAACAGGTTAATACAAATTTAAATATTTCATTAACATTCTTAGTATGTGACAGACGAAAATATGAATCAGCGGACGTTGCGTCAGTAACCTCTGACCTGCTGATGTCACTGGATTACATTAAAGTGAATGAGTGTGGCGCTCACCGGGCCAGGGCGATATGGTGGCCTTGTGGATGACCTCGGAGGCCTTGGACTTGCAGTAGTCGGACTCCAGCAGCGTGTTGAACAGGGTCGACTTTCCTGCGTTGGCGCTCCCAACCAGGTACACGTCACCTTTGTACTTCCAGGACCTCTGCAGGCTGGATATCAGCGTCTCGATGCCGTACCCGGTCTTGGCACTGACGAGGTGGATGTCGGTGACCTGGCCCCCTAAGCCGGCCACCTGACAGTACTGGGCGAGCTGACCCTTGATTCGTCGCAGGTAGCCGGGCGAGTCCCTGGGTAGCAGGTCGATCTTGTTGCCAAGGACAACCACATGTTTGTTGGTACCAACCAGCTCAGGCAGGTCGGGGATGATGGAGTCGGGGAGGTCGAGCAGGTCAACAATGAGCAGCACCAGGACCTGAAGGGGTCGGATCTGCTGCACCACTGCCCGGTACTGGTCTTTGGACACTTCCAGGTGCAGCGCCTTGTGGTGGTAGGTGAGCAGGTGGCAACGCTGACAGATGGCGCTACGCAGACCCCCCTCCTGCAGCAGGGCCTTGTACTTCTCACTGGGCAAGTACCCGGGGGCCTGGACGGCGGTGCAGTGCAGCACGGCTCCGCAGCCTGAGCAGCAGGTGTCACTGACCGGCTCGTCCACATCCGGAGACCCGAAGATCTTTTGCTCACCTTTACCTGCCGCCGCCTTCTTCTTCCTCTTGGTCTTTGCAGCCACCAGGTTTTCATCCAGTGGGAAGTCAACGTCCTGGAACTGGATCAGAGAGTTAGGGTTCGTCTCCTGCGGGGCCCCGCCCCTCAACCCCTGCAGCTGACGTTCCAGAGACCTCAGGTATTTCTGAGGGGGGACAGGAAGGGGGGGGGCTGTGAAGCTCAGTTGGTCGAGCAGCTTCTTCTCCTGATGTGGGTCGTCCTCTAGATCTGCACCAGAAGAAAGAGGAGCACAGAGGTAACAGAGAGGAGCTCAGTGCTGCCACACGCTGGAGGTGACAGGTATTTATCATCAATATTATATTATAATATATTGGGTGGCTGTGGCTGAGGGGTAGAGCGGTCGTCCTCCAACCTGAAGGTCTGCAGTTCGATCCCCAGTCTTCCCCATCAGCATGCCGAAGTGTCCTTGGGCAAGATGCTGAACCCTGAATTTCCCCTCATAGAACAACAAAGTGCTGCTAATAGATGCTGTGTGTGAATGTGTGTGTGAATGTGTGTGTGATTGTGTGTGTGAATGTGTGTGTGAATGTGTGTGTGAATGTGTGTGTGAATGTGTGTGTGAATGTGTGTGTGAATGTGTGTGTGAATGTACAACTGTAAAGAGCTTTGAGTCATCAAGACTAGAAAAGCGCTAAATAAATACAAAACCATTTACCAATGGTATTATTGGTAAATGGTTTAACACGTCAGTAACATGTGAGGAGGAGTGACCACGTCTGCCCCCCCCCCCGTGCCTCCTTCTCGTTGACCTCCTCACACCTGAAGCCCCTTCCTGCCGTCTGGGTTTGGGCTCTGACTCCTTCTCGTTGACCTCCTCACACCTGAAGCCCCTTCCTGCCGTCTGGGTTTGGGCTCTGACTCCTTCTCTGAATGTAAATCTCGTTGGGATTCATCAACGTGTTCTGACCGAAATGTGTTTGTACATTTAGAACTTCCTCAGATCATGTGTACGCACAAATGATGAAGGCCCGGCTGTCCTAGAAAACACCTTTTTAACTAAATGCATAGTTTATTAAAACTCCATTTATCAAAAAATAAGTCTTTAATAGACAATTTAATTTACTAATGCATTGACCAAATGTATTAAATAACCATGATGCTCTTTCATCCTCATCATTTAGTCATAAATAAAATCTTCAATACTTACTTATATTAAGTTACAATACTTAGAATAGAGTAAATGAGAATTTTTATATTGAAATGTAAGTTTTAGCTTTCGTTCATTTGTTTATTGGCCTTTAATTGATCGGTGTAGTTCTGATGTATAGATAATCAGATGTGAGAGCTTATAAAATAATATATCTATATAGATATCTATACATCCATCTATGAAGTGGACAGGTCTTCTGCTCATCATCACGTGTGCCCCATGTGCCGGATCAGGTTCAGTCTCTCAGACTCATCCTTCAGGTGCGTGTCCCCCCGTGCGTGTCCCCCCGTGCGTGTGTCACCTGTGTAGTCCACAAACACGAACTGCTCCTCCAGGTTCGGGTCCACGGTGCAGCTCCGGACTCTTCCACGGTCTCTGCTGCTCCACTGCCGGATCAGACCTCGGACAGACCCGGGTCCGGAGGGTCCGGAGACCCGGCGGGTCAAACACGTCCACAGCGGCCGGCGGACACACACCTGACACAGCTGAGACACGCTCATACTTCCGGTTTCACCTTGGAGCTGGTACACACGCGACTGTTGATCACTTCCTACACGGATGTGACGTCACACATAATCTTTTCGTGTTCCGTTAAAAAAGAGTGAGACAATGACGACAGGAGGTCTCACTCTGCTACAACTTCAGGAACAATGTTAGTCATGGTTCAAACACTTTAGTGTTATATATAAACTGAGTGATGCATGTTTTATTGATAATGATATGAATATTTGAATTAATCTTCATGTTAAATTATGAACACGTTTTTCTGCAGTTGATTGAAGTTTATTCACAAACGTGTCAATAAATACAGTTTTATGGCGAAACAACCTACCGTCTGAAGTGAGAACTCCTGTTCTCTGAGGATCTCTGCACCGTCACGTCTCTTCACTTTCAACATGATGTCGATCAGGAAAGTTTCACTGAGATCAGCTGCGACTCTGGTTTCACCTGCTGCTGCTCAGGTGAGTCCATCTGCACCAGTATCACACCTGGTCCTGTTCACACCTGCACCAGTATCACACCTGATCCTGTTCACAGCCGATCCTGTTCACACCTGATCCTGTTCAGATCCTCTTTAGACCTGGTTCTGTTCACACCTGCACCAGTATTACACCTAATCCTGTTCAGACCCTGTTCAGATCCTCTACAGACCTGATCTACCTCAGACCTGGTCTCACCATGTTGTGTATTTAGGTTTAGGTTCAGTCTCTGAATCTTTGAAAAGGTCAAAGCTTGAAACCTGAAGTTAAACATTAAACTGTTTAAACAGAGAAAACCACACACACACACACACACACACACACACACACACACACACACACACACACACACACACACACACACACACACACACAGATTCAAGAGTTTATTGTCATATGCAATGATTACATTAAGCAGTCGCTTGCAATGAAATTCTTGGGTCACAGGCTCTCCTTATAGCAATGCTCATAATATTATAAAATAGAATATAAAAATTAAAAATTAGAAATATAAAATACTATATATATATATCTAAAAATATATATATATACACCTGAATAAAAAACAAGAAAAACAGTAGTGCAAATATGATAAGGTGCAGATTAAGTGGAATTTGACAGATTGGAGGAGTTTAAAGTCTTATGGCCTCGGGGATGAAACTGTCTGAGCCGTGTGGTGCGGGCCCGGATGCTGCGGTACCGTCGGCCAGACGGCAGCAGGCCGAAAACACACACACAGATCCTGTCTGTAGTCCAGGTCCAGATCTAGTCTGTAGTCCAGATCCAGTCTTCTAGTCTAGGTCCAGTCTGTTGTCAAGATCCAGTTTTTTAGTCCAGATCCTGTCTGTAGTCCAGGTCCAGTCTGTAGTCCAGGTCCAGATCCAGTCTGTAATTCAGATCTCGTCTGTTGTCCAGATCCAGTCTGTAGTCCAGGTCCAGATCCAGTTTTTAGTCCAGGTCCAGTCTGTAGTCAAGATCTGGTCTGTAGTTCAGATCCAGTCTGTAGTTTATATCCAGTTAGTAGTCCAAGGCCCGTCTGTACTCCAGGTCCCATAGTCTGAGGCTCAGTTTTACAATCAGAGTGAGACCTCTGCTGTCTTGTCTCTTCTCTGCAGCTTCGTGTGCGTCTCTCCACTGGTCCCCAGCAGCAACACAAAACCTTTTACGAGTTCCGCACCTACTGCATCCGTCCAGAGCAGAACGCCGCCTTCCTTAAACTAACCAATGAGAAGGTCCACCTGCGCACCGCCCACTCCGAGCTGATTGGCTACTGGAGTGTTGAGTATGGTGGCTTGAACCAGGTTTTCCATATATGGAAGTATGGTAAGTGCGTTCTTTTGTGGTCAGGTTCTTGTTCGTGGTTTTTAACGTGTAAGTGACCTTGTCTCTCGTCCATCAGACAGTTACGCTCAGCGGGCGGCGGTTCGGGCGGCGCTCGCTCACGACCCCTCATGGATCTCAGAGTACATCTCCAAAGCGATACCAATGTTGACGTCTCAGGACAACGAGGTCACCTACCTCGTTCCCTGGAGCCACCTGCAGAGGGCGCCACAGGAGGGGGGTATGCCCCACCCCCTCACACACACATTGTAACAAAGACGATTTGTTTTTAAAGCAGGTGTGTGTTTCAGGTGTGTACGAGCTGGTTTCGTACCGCATGCGTCCTGGTGGTCCAGCGGTTTGGGCCGATGCCTTCCAGGCTGCTGTAACTTCCCATGATGCACCAGGATACGGCAAGCTGCTGGGAGCTTTCCACAGCGAATTTGGAAAACTGAACAGAGGTGAAAAAACAACGACAATAACACACAGACAAAATTATTATCACAGAAGATTCTGGACATCACAGTCATCCAACTGTGTGTGTGTGTGTGTGTGTGTGTGTGTGTGTGTGTGTGTGTGTGTGTGTGTGTGTGTGTGTGTGTGTGTGTGTGTGTGTGTGTGTCCGGTGTGGCGCTCAGTTCACGCTCTCCAGTGGTTTGAGAGCGCCGACCATCGAGCTGAGGTTCGACACCGATCTCACACTGACTCCAGATTAGTCGCTGCAGGTGAGACACTGTGACATCATCAGTAAGATTCCACGCAGACCAATCATTTCAATAATCATAATCTCTCTCTCAGTCAGAGACAGTGTCGTCCATCTCGACTCTCAGAAGAACAAACTCATGTTTCCGTGTCCCTTTTCTCCGATGAAGTAAATTCCTGTCTCCATGACAACTGTACATGAGTTATTCTGTCACTTGTGAGTGACAGTGTCCAATCCTGTGTTGTGAAAGTTGGAGGGGCGGAGCTTGTCTTTGTTTTACAGCTGCAGTAAAAATGGACAGAATTTGTGTCTGTGTTGTTGTCATGGTGACCACGTTGTTTCATACCTTCACATCTGTAAAACATGACGTTCATGAAAAATACGTTAAAATAAAATCTTTAAAAAAAACTTGACATTTGACTTTCTATGTCTGTTTTCTCTTCCAGCTGCAGTCAGACAGATGTTCAGCTGCAGTCAGACAGATGTTCAGCTGCATTCAGACAGATGTTCAGACAGATGTTCAGCTGCAGTCAGACAGATGTTCAGCTGCAGTCAGACAGATGTTCAGCTGTAGTCAGACAGATGTTCAGCTGCAGTCAGACAGATGTTCAGCTGCAGTCAGACAGATGTTCAGCTGCAGTCAGACAGATGTTCAGCTGCAGTCAGACAGATGTTCAGCTGTAGTCAGACAGATGTTCAGCTGCAGTCAGACAGATGTTCAGCTGCAGTCAGACAGATGTTCAGCTGCATCAGACAGATGTTCAGCTGCAGTCAGACAGATGTTCAGCTGCAGTCAGACAGATGTTCAGCTGTAGTCAAACAGATGTTCAGCTGCAGTCAGACAGATGTTCAGACAGATGTTCAGACAGATGTTCAGCTGCAGTCAGACAGATGTTCAGCTGCAGTCAGACAGATGTTCAGACAGATGTTCAGCTGCAGTCAGACAGATGTTCAGCTGCATTCAGACAGATGTTCAGACAGATGTTCAGCTGCAGTCAGACAGATGTTCAGCTGTAGTCAAACAGATGTTCAGCTGCAGTCAGACAGATGTTCAGCTGCATTCAGACAGATGTTCAGCTGCAGTCAGACAGATGTTCAGCTGCAGTCAGACAGATGTTCAGCTGCAGTCAGACAGATGTTCACTGCAGTCAGACGATGTTCATGCATCGACAGATGTTCAGCTGAGTCAAACAGATGTTCAGCTGCATTCAGACAGATGTTCAGCTGCAGTCAGACAGATGTTCAGCTGCATGCATGTCAGACAGATTGTTCAGCTGCAGTCAGACAGATGTTCAGCTGCAGTCAGACAGATGTTCAGCTGTAGTCAAACAGATGTGTCAAGTGCTGACAGTTCAGACAGATGTTCAGCTGCAGTCAGACAGATGTTCAGCTGCATTCAGACAGATGTTCAGACAGATGTTCAGCTGCAGTCAGACAGATGTTCAGCTGCAGTCAGACAGATGTTCAGCTGCAGTCAGACAGATGTTCAGCTGCAGTCAGACAGATGTTCAGCTGCATTCAGACAGATGTTCAGACAGATGTTCAGCTGCAGTCAGACAGATGTTCAGCTGCAGTCAGACAGATGTTCAGCTGCAGTCAGACAGATGTTCAGCTGCATAATAATATACTGGCCTCGGTACTGGCTGTTGTGGATCGGAGCTGCAGTGTTTTAGAACAGAATATTTTCTGTTAGCAAAAGGATTCGTGGGTGAACTAAATGTCGTCACTTTTTTTATTTGTTATTAGTTCTATTTTTTTCTTTTACAAAGGTATCTTCTTTTCAATAATATTGCAGCGTGCGTCCTTGTGTCTCTTAGTCAGCTGGGGACTGAATAGGCTCTCGGCCAATCACGGGGAACCTGACAGAGGAATTTCACATTGCACCTCTCAGGTAGAGGAAGAAGAAATGTCCGGTTGAAACATTTATTTAGTTTTTAACATTTTATTGGTATAAAGGCAGAATGAATTATGTTTTGTGCAGGAATAACACAGAATGCACCGACCTGCTGTAAACTGAACACACAAAAAGCCTTAACGTGGACTTCACACAAAGTAGATTGAAGTTTGACTGAGATAAGATAAGATAAGAATCCTTTATTAGTCCTGCAATGGGGAAATCTGCAATGTTACAGCAGCAGAAGACATCACATAAGTAGCATGCAGTACTTGGGTGAAGGAATATAAAGAAATAGAAATATACAACAATATATAGAAAATATATAAATGTGATTAAACCGGTATATATACAGTGTAAAGAAATATATTATGTGTCAGAATATTTACAGTAAATGGATTGCACATAACCCTTTATATTGCACATAAATTCAAAAATGAATATAGTACAGTGAATATTGCACAGTTGAGAATATTAAAGTGACAGTCCATAGTGGTGGTGCATGTAGTTTTACTGGGAGCAGAGCTGGTTGTAAAGTCTTACTGCGATACCTCTCCTTCAGACACTTGGGTGGATCAGTCTGTGCTGAAGGAGCTGCCCAGTGCTGTGGTGGTGCAATGTTGTTGTCGTGTCTGTGATCCCTTCGAGTGACAGTTGAATATGGTCATGTGACCACACATTCTTGCAGCCACAGTGCAGAAGGCTGCACAGTGGCGTCCTTCACCCAGCTCCAATCAAAAGGGCTTGGTAGCTCAGGGTCTTTCAGCATCGCTCCAGATGTTGGCCTGATAGGTGGCCAGCTTCATGACTTGACTCCTTTCCCATCTCCAGTAGAGGAGTCTTTTCCCCTGTTCACCCACAGGGCTCTCACACACACAGCCAGAGACAAGGGTGTCGCTTTGCAGCATCTTTATTAACGTCTTCACCACACACACAGGTGAACAAACATAAATCAAAGTCAACTTAACGTCCTGAACTTTGCAGCTCAGTGTCTCTCCGTGTGTCCCAGTCCTCAGTGTTTGTCCTTGACTGTCTTTGTCTCTGCCGGTTTCCTGAGGAAGCTCAGCTGCTGCCTTTTCAACCTGAGGATCAGTCAGCTAACAGCTCTCACCTGCTCTGATCGATCCTCCGGTGCAGGTGAAAGTGCTCTCCCAGCTACCTCCACCTCCACAGTCACATTTCCATCACTGCCGATTGGAGCCGATTAAACCCTGCGTCTACTGCCTGGGAGCGAAGGCGGATTCCATTCACACTGCAGACAGAATCCAGATGTTCGTGGGTTTTTTGACCAGTGCAATAGAGGATTAAGTGAAGAGCTGTTTTCTGGCTTCATTCACCTCCATGGTTCCACTCGTCCTCTCATACATCAACACCACAAAGCGCTCCAACAGGGACTTGGACAGTTCACTCACATCACCTGGCAACTGCATGAGCTCACTGAAGGCATTGGTCACTTCAGGGAAAGCCTTCCTCATCTCTCATGCAGGTTGTTCCTCACGGCTGAATCTAAACCGCTCGCCTTTCTTCTAATCAACACGCAGAAGTCTTTGCACTGCTTGGATTCCCTCTACCTTCGGTCAGGGATGTAGACAGCCAAGATGATATTAGGACAGCTTGTCTTCTCAAGCTTAGATTTTGCATATGGACAAAGACACTGTCTTCATAGTCCTGGTAAGTATTTGCAGTGCCAGGATTCAGCATCTGGAACACATCTGTACATTAAGGAACACAGCGTCAACCACAGGAGCAGGTTGGGAGTCAGTGGTCTGTTGTTGTACCTCACATCTTCCCTCCCTGACGCTTCATGCAAGGGCAGAGGATGTCTCACCTTGTTAAAGCATATGAGACAAATTGTGATTTGTGAATAGGGGCTATACAAATAAAATTTTATTGATTGATCCATACGACTACGTTTTATTTAGAAAAAAAAATTCAAACAGAAACCATCTCTGTCCCTGTCCAGGTGTTTTGACGTAAGAGGAAAGATCAGAAAATGTCAACGTGACAAAGAAATAAAAATGAAGAGCGAAGAAAATGCAAACAAACTAGCATGCTAGCTTCCAATTACCACATTCTCTAATGAGCTAGCTTGCTACAGAATTACTGTAATCATTCCTTCTACATTCTAACTCGTAGGTCTCAGGCAGAATAGTCAAGTAAACTTAACTTAACTTGATTTTTCAGAAGAAGGTCAACACATGATGTGACTGCACAAAACATGCAGCTGTTACCATTAGCCGCTAGCTTCAGATTAGCATGTTGCCTTTGGGGCAATTGATGAAGCAACTGGCAGCAAGTCGGCATCTTCATTTGAACGATGATTATCGATTAATCAAAGAAATGTAATCATACATGTTGAACATTGCTGCTTCAGTCATTACATTATAAATTTGCCCCATTGCACCAGCTACTGTATAGGACAGTCAAAATCAACAGAGACCATCAAGTTAAACATATATAAACATATTTGATAGCTCATTAACTAACATTAGAAAGCAACTAATATTAGCATTCAACCGCTTCCTTGCTGACATCACTGTTTGGGAAAAGATGTTAAAATATCAGTGCTTGTCCGGAACACGGAACATGTTCCAGTGAACAGGACGAGAAATAACCTGAATACTTCTGTGGTGAAAGAGACAGAACATCTAACGTAACATTAATAACATCCAGTCTAAAATAAATTTGTCCAAGATTTGATCTCTGATATTTTAATATTAAACAGGTTGAATGCTAATGAGCTAAATATGTTGTTTAACCTTGAAACAGATTCGAACTCTCACTCTCAGACAGCAGTGAAATAAAACATATACAACTTCTTCAGACGTAATGAATCAACAGAAAACTAACATAACGTGCTCCTCCTCTTCTGCTTCCGGTCTGTAATTCAATTATTTTGGGCGTCTTTTATTTTGAAGTATTAGAGCGGAAGTGTGTGTGTGTGATAATAACAGTCGGAGGTTTGGTCTCGTGCAGCAGCTGAAGAGCATCAGTGCTGCGGAGGAGCGACACGAGGTAAGACATCGTCCCCTGGTCGGACCTGGTCTCAGTCTGTCTCACCTGGTCTCAGTCTGTCTCACCAGGTCTCAGTCTGTGTCACCTGGTCTCAGTCTGTCTCAGTCTGTCTCACCTGGTCTCAGTCTGTCTCACTTTCTCTCAGCCTGTCTCACTTTGTCTCAGTTTGTCTCACCAGGTCTCAGTCTGTCTCACTTTCTCTCAGTCTGTCTCACTTTCTCTCAGTCTGTCTCACTTTCTCTCAGTCTGTCACCTGGTCTCAGTCTGTCTCACTCTGTCTCAGTCTGTCTCACCTGGTCTCAGTCTGTCACCTGGTCTCAGTCTGTCTCACTTTGTCTCAGTCTGTCTCACTTTGTCTCACTTTGTCTGTCTGTCTCACTTTGTCTCAGTTTGTCTCAGTCTGTCACCTGGTCTCAGTCTGTCTCACTTTGTCTCAGCCTGTCTCACCAGGTCTCAGTCTGTGTCACTTTGTCTCACTTTGTCTGTCTGTCTCACTTTGTCTCAGTCTGTCTCACTTTGTCTCAGTCTGTGTCACCTGGTCTCAGCCTGTCTCACCTGGTCTCAGTCTGTCTCACCTCGTCTCAGTCTGTCTCACCTGGTCTCAGTCTGTCTCAGTCTGTCTCACCTGGTCTCAGTCTGTCTCACCTGGTCTCAGTCTGTCACCTGGTCTCAGTCTGTGTCACTTTGTCTCAGTCTGTCTCACTTTGTCTCACTTTGTCTCAGTCTGTCTCACTTTGTCTCACTTTGTCTCAGCCTGTCTCACTTTGTCTCAGCCTGTCTCAGTTTGTCTCAGTTTGTCTCAGTCTGTCTCACCAGGTCTCAGTCTGTCTCACCTGGTCTCAGTCTGTCTCACCTGGTCTCAGTCTGTCTCACTCTGTCTCAGTCTGTCTCACCAGGTCTCAGTCTGTCTCACCTGGTCTCAGTCTGTCACCTGGTCTCAGTCTGTCTCACTTTGTCTCAGTCTGTCTCACTTTGTCTCACTTTGTCTGTCTGTCTCACTTTGTCTCAGTTTGTCTCAGTCTGTCACCTGGTCTCAGTCTGTCTCACTTTGTCTCAGCCTGTCTCACCAGGTCTCAGTCTGTGTCACTTTGTCTCACTTTGTCTGTCTGTCTCACTTTGTCTCAGTCTGTCTCACTTTGTCTCAGTCTGTGTCACCTGGTCTCAGCCTGTCTCACCTGGTCTCAGTCTGTCTCACCTCGTCTCAGTCTGTCTCACCTGGTCTCAGTCTGTCTCAGTCTGTCTCACCTGGTCTCAGTCTGTCTCACCTGGTCTCAGTCTGTCACCTGGTCTCAGTCTGTGTCACTTTGTCTCAGTCTGTCTCACTTTGTCTCACTTTGTCTCAGTCTGTCTCACTTTGTCTCACTTTGTCTCAGCCTGTCTCACTTTGTCTCAGCCTGTCTCAGTTTGTCTCAGTTTGTCTCAGTCTGTCTCACCAGGTCTCAGTCTGTCTCACCTGGTCTCAGTCTGTCTCACCTGGTCTCAGTCTGTCTCAGTCTGTCTCACCAGGTCTCAGTCTGTCTCACCTGGTCTCAGTCTGTCTCACTTTCTCTCAGCCTGTCTCACTTTCTCTCAGTCTGTCTCACTTTGTCTCAGCCTGTCTCACTTTGTCTCACTTAGTCTCACCAGGTCTCAGTCTGTCTCACTTTGTCTCAGTCTGTCTCAGTCTGTCTCACTTTGTCTCACTTTGTCTCACTTAGTCTCACCAGGTCTCAGTCTGTCTCACTTTGTCTCACTTTGTCTCAGTCTGTCTCACTGTCTCAGTCTGTCTCACCTGGTCTCACTTTGTCTCAGTCTGTCTCACCTGGTCTCACTTTGTCTCAGTCTGTCTCAGTTTGTCTCACCTGGTCTCAGTCTGTCTCAGTTTGTCTCACCTGGTCTCAGTCTGTCTCACTTAGTCTCATTCTGTCTCAGTCTGTCTCACCTGAGTGTCTCTCAGGTCAAAGTTGATATTAAAGTAAATTTATTGTAGAAATAAAAAAGAAGATGGAGCCGCTCAGGTTGTGAAGCTGCACTGTGAGAATCCGCCGCTGGAGGCGCCATTTTGTATCTGCGATGTTTATCAAGCAAAACAAAGTGAACGTGTTGTAAAGACTCTGATCATCAATAATCAATAATCACGTAGAAACAGCCGTTCTTAACTGATCATAGCTGATCGATAGAAATCCACTGTTCAGTTCAAAGACATTCGAGTGATCAGCTGATTAATAATTAACCGAATTAAAGTATTGATCATGTTACATGTGGTGTTTTAGTAAAACTGAGAAAAATAAGTTCATGTGTTTTAACTTAACTGGATTTTATTATTTAATCAGTAATCAATATTTACAGTTTTTATATAATCAGCTGATAACCCCCCCTCACACACACACGTAGTTCACACCTTAGAGGAGTGGTGTGTGTTCATAGTAGTTAGTGTGTGGTGTGTGTGGTGTGTGTGTGTGTGGTGTGTGTGTGTGTGTGTGTGTGGTGTGTGTGTGTGTGTGTGGTGTGTGTGTGTGTGTGTGTGTGTGTGTGTGGTGTGTGGTGTGTGTGTGTGTGTGTGTGTGTGTGTGTGTGTGTGTGTGTGTGTGTTTGTCGTTACCACCCCCCCCCCCCCCCCGTTATTCAGAGTACTTCCTGTGTTGTGAGTGACCAGAGAGTTGAAGCTCGTGGTCATTAATGTGTGCCCCCCCCACAGTCTCACATCAGAGGTTGTGTGTGTCATCTAACATCTAATTAAACAACTTACTGTGTGAGAGATCAGCATATCAATATCTGCTGTGACCTTTGACCCCGTCACCTTTGAGCTGTGTGTTGTCTGTTTATTGCAGAGTGAGCAGCAGCTGAGAATCCCTGAGGCAGAGCGACGGCAGCGACGGCAGAGCGACGGCAGAGCGACGGCTGGTGGAGATGTCTGTCTTGACGCAGCTGGGTCTGCTGCTGTGGAAGAACTTTACGTACAGACGACGACAGACGGTCAGTCGCGTGATGATTTAACTCAACAAGAGTCTGTCTCTTCAACCATCTATCAATCACAACATTATCTATAATAATCACAACAGTAAAAATGCCACGTGCTCTCTTTGTTTTGTCTGCTTGTTGATGCTGATTGATTTCCTATCATCCACTTAGAAACAAAGATGATCAATCATCTTATTGATCTTCTTCACTTAACTATTAGAATCTGACAGTCGCATGTCCGTGACGTGAGACGTGATCTCTGATGTTTGGCTCCGTCACGTCTCCGTCACGTCTCCGGCACGTCTCCGGCACGTCTCTGAGAATAAAGGCGATGAAAGTGTGAACGTGTGTTTTTCTCTGTTTTCCATCGATTGACTCATTAATCGATAAACACGTGCAGCTGCTTCCCGTCCGAGGCTTTTAGCGGCGCTGTGACTCGTTAATGTTTCCTGTCTCTCAGCCTCAGCTCCTGGTGGAGATCGTCTGGCCGCTCTTCATCTTCTTCATCCTCATCGCTGTGAGGGTCAACTACCCGCCGTACGAGCAACATGAGTGTGAGTTCAAACAAACCTGTATTAGCTCGACAGAGCTAATGTGCTGCTGTGTCACTTGACACATTTATTTATATATATATAATTTTTTAATTATATTCATGTATGTTTTATTTATATATATTTGTGTGTATGTGTGCGTGACATTTATCTTAGTTATTTATGAGCTGCAACCATTCATCATAAAACTGAGCCAACTGGATAATAAAGTCATTTAATACAAATATAATATATATATTATATTATATATTAAATATAATATATTAAAAATATTTTAGTTTATTAATTTGTTTACTAAAAACATTTTATGGTAAAAGACAAACCAACAAAATTATCAAATTAAATATATAAAATTGATTCAGTCAAAACTGTAAAATAAAAGTAAAGTCTGTCAAATTCTAATTTGATCTGTTGATAAGTTGTTCATACTTTAAATTAATAAATCGTATCTTCGTACATGTTCCTCTGTCGTTCTCCTCGAGCAGCCGTGACTTCACATGAAGACAACTTCTCTTCTCTCGACGTCCTGTCGTCGTCTTTACGTCTCAAACACCACAGAACACCAGCCGCCAATCACAACTCTCCATGTGGTGTCTCCTTTGACCGTCGTGGCCTCAGATCACTCGTTCGGTGCATCGTGAACGTTTGGTCCTGGTTCAGACTGACGAGCGCCCGGTGACCGAAGGAAGTTCGGCTGCGTCTCTGGGAGGAGCTCTGTGTGGACATGATCACCTGTAGAGGAGGTCATGTCAGAGCTGCAGGATCAGGTCACTGAATTTCAGGTGTCATCCAGGTGCATGCTGGGAGTGATTATCAGCAGCGTTCAGAACTTTGTACCTTTTAAGGATGTCTGATATCAGTTTGACACCTGATTGATACCTTACCATCTGTTATTGATTGATAAACGGTGCGGTGAAGGAAATACAGGAAGTGTTTACAGCTGCAGGATTTCAAATTAAAGGTCTTAATGAAGTGGTTCGTCCTCAGTTTATGACTCGTTATCTCTAACGCCATTATCAGACCCGCTGAAGGTCACCGTGCTGCGCTGCCATCGATAAGCTCCTCACAGGGTTACATAAGAACATGGACGAGTCAAAAGTCTCCGTCAGCGCCAACGTGTCCAGAGGAAGTCAACCTCCAGGTTAGGGTTACGTTCAGCAAACAGAAGAAATGAATCTTAACTGCAGCAGCCAATCAGGAGCAAGTTTACCATGTTATCAAGAGCTGTTTTCAGACTGAGCTCCTCAGTTCTCTGGATCTTCTCTGGAGGATCACACTCAGTTTGTCTTCTCCTCCTGAGCTCCTGTATAAAGTCTAGATCCAGGAGCAGTGTGAACACAGCAGAGGATCCTCACTGATTCACTGGGGGGGGGGGGGGGAGCTTCTAACACGGGACACAAACATGAAGAAACTAAAACAAACCTCTGGTGAAGAAGAGCTGACACACGATGAAGACACAGACGAAGATGTGAAGAGAGTTTGTGGTGATCCGAGCTGAAGGTGTCAGGTGATGTGAACATGATCACGTGACCTCTGCAGCAGAGGTGACAGGTCACTTCCTGTCTCTGTCTGCTGCACCCGGCTGCCCCCCCCCTCTCACCTGAACCAGGAGGAGGATCTGATGCTGAGTTGTTCAGCTGTGAAACACAAACTCTGGAGAAGCTCTGGAGACGATTGTCTGGATTCGACCTGCTGGTCTGAAAACGGCTCTGGTGACATCATGGTTACCATGTTGTCTCAAAGTTCTGAATTCATCGGTCACATGACCTGAGATTCCTGAACTCACCTCATTCGTACCTCAGAACTTAAACTGTGATGCTTTGTGGTCACTGAGGAAGCTCAGACCTGTTCTTCAGATACCCCCATGGCGACTCCTCATCACCTGATGATTACTTGTTCATTTATTTAATGTTGAGAAGAAAAGGTTTGATTGACTGAAGCTCAGCGAGAATCTGACCGACGTTAACCCTGATGAGCGTCAGGTGCAGGAAGCGTGTGGTCGACTTCCTGTTTCCCTCTGAAAGCAGAAGCTGTGAGGACGTGACTCAGTCGGCGGTTTGAGGAATGTTTGTAATTCACGCAGCTCAGACGAGTCGTAAC
This sequence comes from Reinhardtius hippoglossoides, assembly GCA_006182925.3. Lineage (NCBI taxonomy): Eukaryota > Metazoa > Chordata > Actinopteri > Pleuronectiformes > Pleuronectidae > Reinhardtius > Reinhardtius hippoglossoides. The sequence continues at coordinate 27,446,761 of CM031676.1, forward strand.
TTGTCTCTGAAGCTGAAGTGTGAAGGTTCGGTTCTTCTCTGCTGCAGCTGACACGCGTTACTGTTGATCAATACTGTTATTGATCAGAGATTGATCCTGAGGAGCTGCAGCCTCATATCTTATCTCTGCTGATTAGACTGAGGCCACGTGGCTCTGATAGCAGCGTCTTCACCTGGGGGGGGGTAAAGGTCGCAGTGAAGAAACCCTGAAGCAGCAGCTGATGAAGATGCAGATGCTCGGCTGCAGGTGATAACAGACCAATCACAGGTTATCACCTGCACTCACCGTGTGGACGCTCTCTTCAGCACAAAGTTTAATCTGCTGCTGTGACGTCAACACATGTTCACAAACTGTCACAGGCCACCGACCAGGCCGCGGACCACAGCGGACCAGGTCCCGTGACCACAGGACAGGTCCACAGTGGACCACAGCCGGACCGGCAAGCTGGCCACACGCCCAGTACAGTGGACCACAGCCGGACCAGGTCCACAGCTGGACCACAGCCGGACCAGGTCCACAGCTGGACCACGCGTCGGTCACAGCTGGACCAGTCCACGGGAGCTGACCTCGTTATCATGTTCGGCGATCAGCAGAAATTCATTATGATAAATTAAGTGGTGCGTGTGTAAAATAAAAAAGAATCCTTTGATTTATTACTGCTGGGTTAATTATCAATGATTCACAACTACATATCCCATGAGCCTCAGCTGTAGGAGAACAGGAAGCTGTGGTCTCATCTTGATGCTTTTACTTTGGTAACATATTTTCTAAGTGACTTCCTGTTTGTTTTTGTCTACAGGTCATTTTCCCAACAAGGCGATGCCGTCGGCCGGCACGCTGCCCTGGCTCCAGGGAATCCTCTGCAACGCCAACAACCCGTGTTTCAGACAACTGACGCCAGGCGAGTCTCCGGGTGTCGTCGGCAACTTCAATGACTCCATGTGAGACCAAACTTTAATTTACCAGAATCTAACAAGCCTTCTGAGATGAGTTCAGAAATTAGTTTTGTGTATGTTTTAAGTTTTTTCACCTAATATTTAGGGACAACCTTTCAAAAATATAATGTAATGAACAGTTTCCTTACACTGTTAGTGCTCGGGCCGATTTAAATAAATAAAATGGAAAATAAATCTTAAATGTTTTTCTGTGATTTCCCCTCTGACCAATCAGCTGACGGTTCACTCTGAGTTCTCCCATCTCTTTATATAGTAACTGACACCTTGACTTATTCACTTCCTGTTCCTTTTATCCATGTGCACTTTAATCTTTACATCAGGTCGTCTTGTTCTCGTGAAGTCTCAAAAGACTCAAAGTCATTTCTTCAGATTTGGTTCAAACATTCAGTCGGACTCAAAAATGAACTAATTAGAATTTGGTGGTCGAAGGTCAAAGTCTCTGAGAAATAATTCAGACTTTTTTAAAACAGGTCAAATCAGATAAGATGAAGTGATGATATTTTGTCAGCCGTGACATTACAGGGTCAGTGACGCTGGTTGTTTGACTTTCCGTCAGAAATTGTAGAATCTGATGTTTAAATTAAATCTTTGTCTCAACAGAATTTCTCGTCTTTTCTCCGACGCCAAGAAGATTCTTCTCTACAGTCAAAATGACAAGAACCTGGATGGGTTCAAGGAGCTCGCTCGCGCTCTGCGGACGCTGCAGCTCAGCCGATCAGGTAGGAAACGCTGAGCATGCTGGGTAACAGACTGCAGCCCCGACCTGGCAGCAGGAAGTGAAACGTAAATTTAGGTCACATAATAGAAAAACAGCTGTAATAATATTTATGGTTTAAAAAGATGATGAGAAGCTGAAGGTAGATTGATGGATGATGGATGGATGATCCACTGAAGCAGAATCATGTCTCTGCTGCAGTTTCTGTTGAATTTTTCTGCCTCGTTAAACAAAAAGAATTTTCCTCCTTTGAGTTTTCATTTGATCCCTGCGGGGGGGCGTTCCTTTTCGCTACCTGCTCCGACCTCCCCCCCCCCCCATCCTCCTCTGAACACTTTAAAGCAGGCGCTGCAATGTGAGCGGGGGCGGGGAGACGAGCTGCGGCAGGTTCACACTTTAAGAGGCATCTCAGGTGATCTCACCTGCTTCGGGGGGCAGACAAACACACACACTTTTTGTGGCGGTCTCTCTTTGTGCCCCACCGCTGCAGGTGAGGGTCAGTGCTCGCCTCTAATGGTGTCCCTCTGTCACGTTGAGTTTTCTGGCGCCCGCCTCAGCAGCGTCACGCTGAGCGTCACTGAGTTCAGACATGTGGCGCTGCAGCTGAACAAACACGGGAGGAGGTCTGAGACCAGATCTGAACCTGGGTCAGTTCAAGTCAGGTCCTTTCATCAGGAACACGCCGTCTCTCCTCTGAAACTCTAACGACTGTGATTCGGTCAAAAGAACTTGAATAAGAAGTGAACCTTGAGTTGTCAGCTTGAAAATGATGAGGTCATATTTCAGCGTCCCATCCGAAGCCTTGTTTGAAACATTCCCTATGCGTTTGTCATCTGCGTCGCTGAATAAAGTTTATTGAAGTCGACGTGTTTCTCTGCTGGAAACTATTCCTCATTTGACCAATCATGTCAGTGCGATCCGCTGATGTCAGACTTCTGACCCGTCACTAACAGTTCTTCCTGTTTGTCCCTGCGAGGCCTTGATGTGGCGTCTCCACGCTCCGTCCTCTGTGTGGCGACGAGTGTCGACACACGAACAGCAGGAAGGACATGATTTCACTTCAACATTGTTAAACATCCGTTAAAAATCCTGTTTTTACTGCAAAACCTCAGTAAATAAAAAGGTTTACGTTATGATTCAGAATAAAACGTGACCACAGTGATGCAGCCCTGTAATAACTTGTGGCGTGTTTGTTTAGACACCATGTTGGATTTATTCAATTGAGCTTTTACAGTTTTCACTGGCTCTGGTTAATGGAGGACGGAGACTCTGCATCTACATCAGTGCCGCGGAGGATCAGTCATAGACTTGTCGTCACGGCAACAAGTTCAAACCTGAAGAGGAAAAGGCTCGCACAACGAGCGGCGGTATTGTCCCTTAGAAAATGTAAATATGAGTTTGTCCTCAGACATGTGACGACCTGCTGTCGGGTCTCTCAGCTGTGTCCTCTGAAGTCACGTGACTGACAGGAGGCTGGTGTCAGTGAGTGAGATCAGCTGTGTATGTTTCTGACACGTTTACTGACAATCAAAAGAAAATTACCTGTTGGACACAGGTAAAGAGACGGCGTCACATCTCATCTGTTGCATCGATTATCAATCCATCTGTTATCAATATTGATTATTAGCAAATGGACAGGTGTCAGTCTCTGGAGCCTGAGAGACAAAACCAGGGGCAGAATAATTTCCCTAGTTTTCCATTACAACACTGACTCTGTTTTCTCTTCAGGCTTGAAGTTGAAAAATTTTCTACGAGACAACGAGACTCTGTCGAGTTTCCTGCGGAGTAACGTCTCCTTCCCTGAACACGACATCCAACAGATCAGAGACGCCGACGTCAACCTAGAGACAGTGAGGACACATCTGCACACACTCTTAGACCAGAGACCACAACACGAAAGAGATCATAGGACAGAGACCAGAACAGGGTCTCCACCCGCTGATCTCTGTCCTCTGGTCTGTAGTCTCTGGTTTCTAGTCTCTGTCCTTTGGTCTCTGGTTTATGTTCTCTGGTCTCTGTCTTGTGGTCTCTAGTCTCTGTTCTATAGTCTCTTCTCTAGTCTTTGGTTTCTGTTCTCTGGTTTCTGGTCTCTGTCCTCTGGTCTTTGTCCTCCGATATCTAGTCTCTGGTCTCTGTCATCGGTCTCAGGTCCTCCTTAGAGGTTTCGGAGTCCACCTGAGGGACATGTGTCTCAGGAAGGGGGGCAAGCGGAGTGTGGAGGACTTTGTGACGATCTCGGACCCTCGGGTGTCGATACTGGTTCAGGATGTCATCTGTCAGGCGCCACCAGCCTGGCTGGACCTCGCTGAGGACCACTTCCTAAACAACCTGGACTTCCTCAAACCCCTCCAGGTAATAACACTGCCAACAGGAGACATGGCAGAGCTGTGATTGGTGGAAATTTTAAAACGTTTAAAAATATTTAAGTAATGAATCAATTATTAAAACATGAAGTGAGATCCTGAAGATTGACGCGGCCTGAGTTTAGCTCAGGTGAGTTTAGTGTGACCCTGATCAGGTGATTCAGTGTATTGTGTGTGGGAGGGGTGGCGTGTCTCGGCCTGTCTCGGTTCTTTACGCTGTGTGTCCGTCGCCTGGAGACCAGTTTTATTGGTTTGAAAACAAGATGCCTTGACTTCTTTGTCTGCTGAAATATACGAGCTACTGAACCTGAAACAAACAGTGTGAACGTTTCCAAGGAAACACTTCACTGCTTCAACCACAGAGAAAAGCCTCAAATATTTTAGTTGTCAAACAAAGAGACTGATAATGTTACTTTGACGATCTGGTTTTAATAACTGATCTGGTTTTAATAACTGATCTGGTTTAAATATATCTTTCCTGATCCTAAACCTGCAGCTTCAAACTTAAAGGTTTTTGGGTCTTCATGTCTTTCAGAGGGATGACAGGTCTGACCCAGAGGCCGTCAGACAGGTTTCCCGGGCGACGAACAACCTCCTGGACAGTCTGGGTTCTCTGGCGGTGGAGGTAAGAAACCTGATCACATGACCCTCCAGTAGAGTCGGTGAAGCTGACCGACCTGTGGTCCAGTATGTCTCGGTCCTGGTTCCAGCAGGTCACTGGGTTCACAGCAGATCAAAGCGTCCAGCTGAACAAACTTCATCTGAACAAACACTCAGTGTCCGTCCTCGTCCTCTGTGTCCTGCAGAGACGCTGTGATGGACGTCACAGCAGCTGCTGTTATTAACCATGTGACCAAGTCACATGACCATGTACCTTAGCCCAGGTGTCTCCAGATGTTGACACACATGCACACACTGAGGAAATAGTCTGGTAAAGCGAAGTTCAGTGTGAGACTGACCCAGTTTGTTGTTCACACAGAGGTTAACACACACTGTGTTAAATTGAAAATGTGTGTGAAGCTTAATTTTTTCGACATTTAGTTGAACTTAGTTTGAACTTTACTTTGAAATTCTTGTCAAAGAGGAAGTGTGTCCTTCACATGACGTGACAGTTTTTACACTTTTCAATCAAACTTGTATTTAAAAGAACAGTGTCCCTGTGTTTCCTCTGAGGAAACCCTGTATGTCTCATCCTGTCGGCACATCGTTTAAAACCACAACACCATGAGACTGTATACAACCTGCACCACCACAACAACCTCCAGCAATATAACCACCACCACTTGCACTACCTAAGCAACATGCTGGCCTTGGGAGAAGCCTTCAGAACCACCTGACAACCTGTGGCAGCCTTTACCTACATCAGTGTCACCTGGACACACCTGGTCCACATGTTCAGGTTTCCAGCTGCTCTTCCTGGTCTCTAACTAACCCATCTCTCTGTGACCTCCAGTTGGCCGGTATGAAGAGCTGGATCGATCTGAGGAATGAGATCATCTTCCTGACACAGAACGCCACGTCATCCCCCAGCACCATGTACCAGGCGGTCTCCAGGATCGTGTGTGGTCACCCTGAAGGCGGCGGCCTGCAGATCAAATCCCTCAACTGGTACGAAGACAGCAACTACAAGGCTCTGTTTGGAAACCACAACAGCAGCGAGGATGAGCCGACGTCACTGTACGACAACTCCTCCAGTGAGTCCTCGTGGTCCATTGGGTGTATAATCATGAATTGTGTTTGTGTGTGTGTGTATTGATCATGTATGTGTGTATTGATCATGTATGTTGTGTGTGTGTGTATTGATCATGCATGTTGTGTATATTGTGTGTGTTTGTTCTGTGTGTGTATTGATCATGTATATTGTGTGTATGTTCTGTGTGTACTGATCATGTATGTTTTGTGTGTGTATGTATGTTGTGTGTATTAATCACGTATGTTGTGTGTGTATATTGATCATGTATGTTGTGTGTGTGTATTGATCATGTATATTGTGTGTGTGTTCTGTGTGTGTATTGATCATGTATATTGTGTGTGTGTTCTGTGTGTGTATTGATCATGTATATTGTGTGTGTGTGTGTATATTGATCATGTATATTGTGTGTGTGTGTGTACTGATCATGTATGTTGTGTGTATGTATGTTCTGTGTATTGATCATGTTGTGTGTGTGTGTGTGTGTATTGATCATGTATGTTGTGTGTATGTATGTTCTGTGTATTGATCATGTATATTGTGTGTGTGTGTATTGATCATGTATGTTGTGTGTGTGTGTGTACTGATCATGTATATTGTGTGTGTATTGATCATGTATATTGTGTGTGTGTGTGTACTGATCATGTATGTTGTGTGTATGTATGTTCTGTGTATTGATCATGTATGTTGTGTGTATATTGTGAGTGTGTATAATGTGTGTGCATTGTGTGCACTGCAGCTCCGTACTGTAACAGTCTGGTGAAGAACATGGACTCCAACCCGATGTCCAGGATGATCTGGCAGGCTCTGAAGCCGCTGCTGATGGGAAAGATCCTGTACACCCCCCACACCCCCGCCACGCAGAAGGTCATCCACGAGGTATGACATCACTTCCTGTCTCATCACTTAGTTCCTGCAGGAGGGGATGTAGTGTGTCTCACCTGTATGTGACCTGTGACGCATTCAGGTGAACCGGACCTTCCAGGAGCTTGCTGTGTTCAGGGACCTTGGAGGAATGTGGGAGGAGATGAGACCTAAAGTCTGGAGCTTCATGGAGAATAGTCAACACATGGACCTGATCAGGGTAAGGAGGCTCCGCCCCACCGCTCACCTGGTTCCTGCTCATTCACACACAGTGTAATACACACACCAGTTATGAAATAAAAACACGTTTAAAACAACATCCAACAGGTAAAAAAGAATCAAATCAAACTTAAAAACAAAGATTTGATGTATTGATAAGTCTTTATTTATTGTTAACCAATGTTCTATTTAACGAGTTGGGGGTAGGGAGATGTTTACTGCTGCAGTTGACTGGTTCATCTTCAGGAGATAAAGATCGGTCTTCTCTCGTCTTTTAGACTCTGCTGAAGAACAACGTCACCGCAAGATTATTCCACGCTCAACTGGCCCGAACTGACTGGACCGTGTCTGACGTGTCAAACTTCCTGTCCAGGCAGGCAGAAGACCCCCAGCCACCGGGCAGCGCCCTCACCTGGAGGGAGGTGTTCAACGAGACAGACCAGGCCATCATGAGCATCTCCCGCTTCATGGAGGTCAGACAACAGAACTGAACTTTGTCCTCACGTCATATTTACAAGAACACAGACCAGTTGATTGGGACTGTGAAACATCTGTAATTCTTATTTTAATATAAATATTTTTATTTCCTGATAATCTGTTTTACTTACTCACGTTTCTGGTTTGTGTGTCACTTCCTGTCCCGAGAAACAAAGTGTGTGAACTGATGTGAAGTGAAACACAAGCTCGTCCGTGTTGATTGTAAAACACACATCAATAAAAACTTTTTAAAGTCAGGTCAATAATCATTTTTTACAGAAACATTTTCATTCACTCATAAATAAAAGGTTTTATCTGATATTAATGAAACTTCATTGGCTGTGATTGATGGATGAAGATCAAGTGTGTGTTTGTGTCAGTGTGTGAACCTAGACAAACTGCAGCCCGTGGCCACGGAGGAGGGACTGGTCCACCAGTCCATGTTGCTGCTGGAGGACAGGAAGTTCTGGGCAGGAATCGTTTTCCCGGATGTCGACCCCAATGCCACGAGCTGCCGCCAAAACTCAACTACAAGATCCGCATGGACATCGACAACGTGGAGAGGACCAATAAGATCAAAGACGCGTGAGCACGCACGCACACGTTCAGATCAAAGGCTGATTACATGAATAAAAACATGGGCGGGGTCTGACAAGTCTTTGTTCAAATAAGAGCTTGACGTTTTGAAGTGAAATTTGTTAGTTTTTTTTTTTTTTAAATCGTCATAAATTTTGATGATAAAACTATCATCTTAAGAAAAATGTTAAAAATATAAAAGTTGTGGTTCGTCACCTCTGTAGGTTTGGTCTAATCGAGACGTGAGGATGTCACGTTGAACTGAAGTAAGAGTGTTGGGGTTCGAATCCTCATCAGGAGTTGGACATGTGAATGTCGATGACAGGGGCGTGTCGCTGAATCCTCTCAGCCAACAGGACTTTGTCTGTCCTCCTTTTCAGGTACTGGGACCCAGGTCCTCGTGCGGACCCATTTGAGGACATGCGGTATATCTGGGGAGGATTTTCGTACCTGCAGGACGTTATTGAGCAAGGCATCATTCGAGCAGTGACGGGCACCAAGGAAAAGACGGGAGTTTACATCCAGCAGATGCCGTATCCCTGCTACGTCGACGACATGTATGAACATGTTTCCCCTGTTCTGGTTTTTAGAGGAGTCTTCCTCGTGTCCTCTGTCTCTAACCTGTCCTCATGTTCTGTGTATCAGTTTCCTGCGGGTGATGAGTCGCTCCATGCCACTCTTCATGACGTTGGCGTGGATGTACTCGGTGGCGATCATTCTGAAGAGTGTGGTGTATGAGAAAGAGGCAAGGCTGAAGGAGACCATGAGGATCATGGGATTGGATAACGGGATCCTGTGGTTAAGCTGGTTCATCAGCAGCCTGATTCCTCTGCTGATCAGCGCCGGACTGTTGGTGCTACTGCTCAAGGTGAAGACCACGAACACGTCAGGGTGTCTTCACCACTTGTTGATTTAAAGTTGATTCTGTTCTTATCTTATGTGATGGACTTGGTTCTTTCTGCTGCAGAAGGGGAACCTGCTGCCCTACAGTGACCCTGGCGTGGTCTTCCTCTTCCTTGGATCCTTTGCCGTGGTGACCATCATGCAGTGTTTCCTCATCAGCACGGCATTCGCACGCGCTAACCTGGCGGCGGCCTGCGGAGGAATCATCTACTTCACCCTGTACCTACCCTACGTCCTGTGTGTAGCGTGGCAGGACTACATCGGCTTTGGAGCCAAAGTCTTTGCTGTAAGTTTGTCAACCTGAAATAAGTTTGTCGGATGTTGTGTCATGGTTGGACAGTGAGTCACGTGACCTCCTCCCCTGCAGAGCCTCCTGTCACCGGTGGCTTTCGGGTTTGGCTGCGAGTACTTTGCTCTGTTTGAGGAGCAGGGAGTCGGGATCCAGTGGAACAACCTGTTCTCGAGTCCTTTGGAGGAGGACGACTTCAGTCTGCGCACCGCCATCATCATCATGTACTTTGACTCCTTTCTATACGGAGTCCTTACCTGGTACATCGAGGCCGTGTTTCCAGGTGAGTGATGACATCACAGACCTGATTCACATCTGCTTGTTTGTTTAAAATGTGATAATAAAGTTAATTATTTTGTAACTATTCGTTTACATCACGTCTGTAGTCATGACAACGATGATAATGATGTTACTGTACGTTCCAGTAGTTCAGACTTTGGTCAGTAGGTGGCAGTAAACACTGTAAATACTTCCACAAAAGAAGATAAAGTGATTAAATCTGTGATCATGATTTTTATTGGTGTTTCGGCGGCATCTCGTCAGGTCAGTACGGGATTCCTCGGCCCTGGTACTTCCCTTTCACCAAGTCTTACTGGTTGGGAGAAAAGGACGGAAAGTCCAACAATGTCCCTCTGAGCCGGAAAGGAAATCCAGGAGGTGAGACTGCTGTAACACAGTGACCACCATGTCGCGCTACAGAACTGCACTTAAAAAATGGTCGGACATGAAAGTATTGAAAACCTGTGAGACATGATGAATGGTGAATGTTGTTCCAGTCGTGTGCATGGAGGAGGAGCCTGCTCACCTGAAGCCAGGTGTCTACATCGAGAACCTGGTGAAGGTTTATCGTCACGGTAAGAAACTGGCGGTGGACGGACTGACGCTCGGCTTCTACGAGGGACAAATCACTTCCTTCCTAGGACACAACGGAGCTGGAAAAACTACCACCATGTAAGTCAAGGACATGAACTGTCAATAAAAAGTAGTATAGCAAATAAACCTCCCTGTTAGCAGATAGAACATGGACCAAATAAAGATCAGACAGTGTACAGGTGAGTCCGAGGTTCGGACACAGGTGTTAGATGTAAATTATCTCTGATCTGGTCCCTGCAGGTCCATCCTGACTGGTCTGTTCCCTCCCACCTCTGGTACGGCCTACATCCTGGGCAGAGACATCAGGTCGGAGCTGAGCGCCATCAGACAAAGTCTTGGAGTTTGTCCACAACACAACGTCCTCTTCAGCATGTGAGTGTTAACATCTTCACACAACACAGACAAACATCCGATAAACTGATGTCACTGAAGACCTTTTCACACATCAACTCCAACAATCGAGTCAGACTGGTTCACAACAACAGGAACATGTCAGGAACATGTCAGGAACATGTCTGGATCATGTCTGGTTTAGGTCTGAAAACGGCTCCAGTGGATCATCCCATTTATCATGTGACCATGTTTGTGTGGCGCCCCCTGCAGGCTGACGGTGGAGGAGCACATCTGGTTCTATTCCAGGCTCAAAGGCCTGTCAGAGCAGCAGGTGAAATGTGAGATTGAGCAGATCCTGCAGGACACTGGGCTGCCTCACAAACGCACCTCCAGAACCAGCACGCTGTCCGGAGGCATGCAGAGGAAACTGTCTGTGGCTCTGGCCTTTGTTGGAGGGTCGAAGGTCGTGATCCTGGACGAACCTACGGCTGGCGTCGACCCCTATGCCCGCAGAGGGATTTGGGATCTCCTCCTCAAGTACAGACCAGGTGAGACTCTGGTTGGTTAGAATCAGCTGGATTTTTTGCTGAAGCTGATGTTTATCTGAACCACGTGTCTCCTGCCAGGACGCACCATCATCCTGTCCACGCACCACATGGACGAGGCCGACATCCTGGGTGACAGAATCGCCATCATCTCCCACGGGAAGTTGTGCTGTGTGGGATCGTCTCTGTACCTGAAGAACCAGCTGGGGACAGGCTATTACTTGACGCTAGTCAAGAAAGAACCAGAACCATCGCTGAGCTCCTGCAGGAACTCATCCAGCACAGTGTCCTTCACCAAGAAGGTCTGAGACGTTCACAGTCCACTTTCAGGGCTGCAGTATAAGTTCTGTGTTGTCAGGACCGCAGTATCAGTACTTCGTGTTGTGGGTTGCAGGAGGAGGAGTGTGCGTCCGTCAGCAGCAGTGATGCAGGACTCGGCAGCGAGAATGAAAGTGAGGCTGCGACCATCGGTGAGCTCTCTGTTCCTGTGGAGCATTTGATTCAATCACCTTCAGGTGGATCTGATCCATGTCTTGTGTCCGTCCTCAGATACCGGCCCCGCGGCGTCAATCTGTGACGTTCCCTTTGTCCCCCCGGATGTGTCTGTGGTCTCAAGTCTGATCCTGCATCACGTCCCTGCCGCCCGCCTCGTTGAGGACCTGGGACACGAGCTGACCTACGTCCTGCCGTACAACGCCGCCAAGGACGGCGCCTTCGTGGAGCTGTTCAAAAACCTGGACCAGAAGTTGGCCGAACTCAGCATCTCCAGCTACGGCATCTCTGACACGACACTGGAGGAGGTGAGACAGCTACTGTTTTCATCTGGCAGAAGAAGAAGTGACGTTCTGATCTGAACAAAGACTTCCTATTGTTTTGTAGATTTTCCTGAAAGTGGCCGAAGATAATGGAGTGGACACTGAAGTACCATCAGGTGACCTTGGACCTGTTCTTTCAAAATAAAAGTGTTTACTCATCAGTCACTCATCACTTTGTCCTAACACTGGTGTGTGTGTGTGTGTGCGTGTGCGCAGACGGAACACTTCCTGTTCCGAGGAGGAGGAGGACACATGCCTTCGGAGGAGGAGACCACCAGAGCTGCCTGAGACCGTTAACAGAGGACGACAACGACTCCGATGTAGACCCTGGTACACAACACAAACGCAACACGCACACACACAGGTTAGATCTCAGGGGTAGAAGGTCAGACATATTCTTGTGAATGAATTATTTGGGGAACACCTGCTCTGATTTGTGGAGACAAAACCCAGGTGATGTGTCTCAGTCATGTCTTTAAATTCAAGTTCTAACAGGAAATCGAATGACATCATCTGTGTGTTGTCCAATCAGAGAGCAGGGAGACGGACTGGTTGAGCGGTTCTGAAGGTAAAGGCTCGTATCAGGTGAGGGGGTGGAGCCTGAAGAGGCAGCAGTTTGTGGCTCTGTTGTGGAAACGGTTCCTGAACGCTCGCCGCTCCAGGAAGGGCTTCTTCGCTCAGGTAGGCTGACGTGACGTCGCCGCTCGATAACGGAACACGTCCTGCATGTTTGTAACATGTTGTTTTTTCAGATCGTTCTTCCCGCCGTCTTCGTGTGCATCGCTCTAGTCTTCAGTCTCATCGTCCCTCCGTTTGGAAAATATCCCAGTTTGGAGCTGCAGCCCTGGATGTATGAGGACCAGGTCACCTTCATCAGGTAGACACTGTCCCACACTGTCCTACACACTGTCCCAAGTCAGAGATGAAGTGAGTAATGTCGGTCGAGGTGTGACTGTCCCTCTCCATCTGTGTCTCAGTGACGATGCTCCCAGAGACGCCAACATGCAAGGCTTATTAAATGCTCTGCTGGACACTCCAGGCTTCGGGACTCGCTGCATGGACGGACATCCAATCCAGTAAGACATGTACTGACGTCATCAGAATGATATCAGAGAACTACATTTCAGCTCCCGCTATTAACGCTAACCCCCCCCCCCCCCCGTCTTCAGAGAAGCACCATGTACGATGGGCGACGAGGACTGGCACACCCCCGAAGTCCCTGAGAGCGTCCAGCAGCTGCTCAGCTCCAGAAACTGGAGCATGGAGGATCCGTCTCCGGCGTGTTTCTGCAGCTGTGACGGCAGAAAGAAGATGCTTCCCGACTGTCCCCCAGGAGCTGGAGGTCTGCCCCCACCTGAGGTCAGAGGTCATGGCGTTACAGTGACACACCGGTCGTTTCTTCCCATGCCAAAGATTTAAATGTGACCTTTGTTGTTCAGATGAAGCTGAGTGCCACTGACACCTTGCAGAACTTGACGGGACGAAACATCTCCGACTACCTGGTGAAAACGTACGCACAGATCATTGGCAAGAGGTGAGTCTGTGGTCAGAGAAGAGAAACTTAACTGGAAACGACCTGGAGCATGAACTCATAGTTTCTGTCGTATGTTTCCACAGCTTGAAGAACAAAGTGTGGGTGAACGAGTTCAGGTCAGTGTCTTTGAAGTACTGCGACCATCCTCGTCTCGGTCTGCAGATGTGTAATCAGGTTTTTCTCTCTGCAGGTACGGAGGCTTCTCATTGGGTGCCAGGAGCACTCAGGTCCTCCCACCGGCCAATGAGATCGATGATGCCATTGAACGAGTCAGAAAGATCTTTGAGTTACCGAAGGTCAGTTTAAGACACTTGAAAAAATCCTGAGCTCATCCTCAAACAGATCCAAACTTAAGCTTTGATTCACTTTGTATATTAGTCAAACCACCAGATCTGGAACAAGATCCAAACTGATCTCGAATCATCTTCTCAAACTTAAATGAGCAGAATGTTCTAGTCGGAAGTGATGTCTGATTATAAGAGCTGCTTTGGAAATCACTTTGTAACATCGTGAAGACACTTCTTATTGATCATTCCCTGCAGGGAGCTGCTGCCGATCGATTCCTCGACAGTTTGTCAGGTTTCATCAACGGTTTGGACACAAAGAACAACGTCAAGGTGAGAAGAGGAGTCTGTGATTGATCATCTGCTCTATCATTATGGGGTTGTTTTATTACATCTGAGCTGATTATTACATCCTAACCCTGTTAGTGACTCTGTGGCTGGGGCCACTGATGGCCCACCTGTGGAGAGTGTGTAGATTACAGGTTCTAATAATAATGACGGAACGTCTCCTGTCAGATCTGGTTTAATAACAAAGGCTGGCACAGCATTGGAGCGTTCATCAACGTGATGAATAACGGAATCCTGAGAGCCAACCTGCCCCGAGGTCACGACCCCAGCAAGTTTGGGATCAGGGCGTTTAACCATCCTCTGAACCTGACCAAGGAGCAGCTGTCGCAGGTCGCACTGTGAGTGAACACACCTGACAAGCTGCACCTGAGACACAAAACCTTAAACCAAACACAGATCTAACTCCACCTGTACTTTGTTTCTAGGGTGACGACCTCTGTGGACGTCCTGGTGTCCATCTGTGTGATCTTTGCCATGTCCTTCGTTCCGGCAAGCTTCGTGGTCTTCCTCATCCAGGAGAGAGTCAATAAAGCTAAACACATGCAGTTCATCAGCGGAGTGCAGCCGCTGCTCTACTGGGTGGCCAACTTCACGTGGGACATGGTAAGCAGCCAAACCAGCTCTGCCTCTCACAGTGTGTGCTTGTGTGCTGATGTGTTTGTGTCTCTACAGTGTAACTACGTTGTACCAGCGACACTCGTCATCCTCATCTTCATCTGTTTCCAACAAAAAGCCTACGTTTCGTCCACCAACCTGCCGGCCCTGGCTCTGCTGCTGCTTCTCTACGGGTCAGATACCACACTATACCACACTATACCACACTATACCACACTATACCACACTGTTCTACACTAATACACTGTTGTGAAAGATTGTTATGCTGGCGTAGACAAATCTGACCGAAGTCCTCTGTGAGACAGATGGACAAAATGAATCCTGTTCCAATATTTCTCTGTAAAGTCGTGGCTGTTTGAAGAAATACAAGCAAAGAGATTATATAATTAGTTCTCCAGAAATACTTATATATTTAGCAGAGACTGTTCCACACTATTAATTACTTCTGAAACTAAGCATCAAACACTGCAACTACTACAAACTAACTATAGTTGAACATTATAGCATTATTGATATTCTTTAGCAAACAAGAAATTAACACCCTGCACTCAAACGTGACTATTAATGTTCTGACTGTTCATCTTCCTCCTCCTCTGTTTGGTTTTCTTCGCAGCTGGTCAATCACGCCGCTCATGTACCCCGCCTCATTCTTCTTCACCATCCCGAGCACGGCGTACGTCGTCCTCACCAGCGTCAACATCCTCATCGGCATC
Organism: Reinhardtius hippoglossoides; assembly: GCA_006182925.3. NCBI lineage: Eukaryota > Metazoa > Chordata > Actinopteri > Pleuronectiformes > Pleuronectidae > Reinhardtius > Reinhardtius hippoglossoides. The sequence goes on from CM031676.1 coordinate 27,461,873, forward strand.
AACGGCAGCATCTCGACCTTCGTCATGGAGCTGTTTGGAAACAACGTTAGTCATCACAGAGAGACGTAAACATATATCGGCAAACTCCCGCCTGTGGTTAATGGCTTCTCGTTCACAGGAGATCGGAGGAATCAACGATATCCTGAAGAACGTCCTCCTCATCTTCCCGCACTTCTGTCTCGGTCGAGGACTCATCGACATGGTGAAGAATCAGGCCATGGCCGACGCCCTCGAGAGATTTGGTAATACAATCACGTCCTGTGTGACGTACAGATGTCCTGCATGCTGCGGTCGCTCCTGTAACCTCTTCTGTGTGGTTGTGTAACAGTTGTGTTAATGGATGTGGGAACGTTGTCGTTGTGACGCAGGTGAGAACAGTTTGCGCTCTCCTCTCGAGTGGGACATGGTCGGAAAAAACCTGTTCGCCATGGCGGTGGAGGGAGCGGTCTTCTTCATCATCACAGTCCTGATCCAGTACAGGTTCTTCATAAAGCCCAGGTACACGCGCACACACACCTAAACAGACACACTGCAGTGTGTAGCTGTTGTGGTACATGACTTCTTCCACTGGTGGGCAACAGATTAGCTGGATGAAAACAGGAAAACCTCTGTTTGTGTGACTCTAGTTCCGTCAGTAAACTCACTAAACTCGCTCCACTTGGCGACGAGGACGAGGACGTAGCCCGAGAGAGACAGAAGATCGTCCACGGCCTCGGACACGGAGACATCCTGGAGCTGCGACAGCTCACAAAGGTACGTCATTGCCCCACACCAGGATGTCACACTGTCACTGAGAATTCTGGGTAAAGGTGTCGGTGTCATCAGTGATCTCACAGGCTGCAGAGGAAAAGTTTGACCCCCCCGACGACATATGATGGAGAACCTGTTTAAATCAACTTTATTCATAACTCAAGATATATACTGTTGTGTTCATCTACAATTCAACACATGTTTAAAACACAACACGCCCCGACGACAACACCCACTGACGACACGCAAGTTGAGCCATTGAAATAATTGAATAAAAAAACATTTGTTTTTTAACTGCAAATGAATCTGTTTGACTTGTGTGAACTGGTGTTGTGTTGCAGGTGTTCAAGAGGAAACAGAAACCGGCCGTGGATCGACTATGTGTCGGGATTCCACCTGGAGAGGTGAGACTTGTCAGACCCGCCACCGCCACCTATATCACAGACGTGTCAGTAGCCCTTTAACTCCGTGTGTGTTTGTGTGTAGTGTTTCGGTCTCCTCGGCGTGAACGGAGCTGGAAAGACGACAACCTTTAAGATGCTCACAGGAGACACGGTAGTGACGAGCGGAGAGGCGTTCCTGGCTGGGAAGAGGTGAGGTCAAAGGTCACAGCAGGTTGTGACCTGAGGTGACCCTTAACACTGGATGATGGTTGTTTATTACTAAAGTGCAGCTGATTGAACTCGTTACCATGACAAGCAGTGAAACGTTAATCATCAGGAGTTAAACTCTGAGCTGCATTGAGTTTCTCAACCTGCGGCTCTGGGACCTTGAAAGGTTCAGTGTGTAAGATTCAGCTGAAAGGATCTATTGTCAGAAACTGAATATACAATAATCCTAGCGATGATTTCATTACCGTTTTCTTGACCCTAGAATGGAGCTTTTATAAATACTTTATATTTAAATACTTTGTCTCCATCGGGAGCGGGTCCTCTCTACGAAGGACGCCATGTTTTTTACAGTAGCCCAAATTGGCCAAACTAAACCTTTTGTATGTTTCTATGACAACGGAAGCTGCCACAGGTTCTCTTTCATGTTTGGAAGTGGAGGGTGAGGTGAGGGGTGTTCAGCTGCAACATGACACTTCACCACTAGATGTCACTAAATTCTACACACTGAACCTTTAACACCTGAACTCGGGTCACATTTTCTAAAGACCTGTACTGACATGTCTGTGACATGTTTGTGACGTGTCTGTGACGTGTCTGCAGTATCCTGAGGGAGATCCATGAGGTCCATCAGAACATTGGTTACTGTCCTCAGTTTGACGCCATCAACGAGCTGCTGACAGGAAGAGAACATCTGGAGCTGTACGCCGTCCTGAGAGGAGTCCCCGAGAAGGAAGTCTGCGATGTGAGTCTGATAAAACATACTATAGCCTTTACACTGTAAACTATAAACTTGAACTTTACACTGTAAACTTGACAATGTAAAATGTAAAGGTGATGATGCTGATGATTCTTTCGTTTAATTGGCAGGTGGCGGACTGGGGGATCAGGAAGTTGGGTCTTCTGAAATACGCTGATAAAGCAGCAGGAAGTTACAGCGGCGGAAACATGAGGAAACTGTCCACAGCCATGTCTCTGATCGGAGCGCCACCAGTCGTCTTCCTGGTAACAACTTCTTCTTCCTCCACAGTTGAACTCACTGATTGTTTCAGCTTCACTTCATCAATGTTTGGTTGTCATGGAAATGTTTTAGTTGCATGTTTGGGTGAAAGCTCCAGAAACAAACTACAGGTTGACCTCGATCATTTTTAAAGCTCAATGTTTTTACAGTGCAGCTGCGAGTTAACAGTTACACAACAGCATCAGAGCGCTCTCAGCCAATCACAGAGCAGCTCAGCAGGATTTGGAGTAGGGAGTTCTATAACACTGGGGCTTAAAAACAGCAGCTGCTAAATTTACTGATGAGGGAAGAAGACGTGAGACCTACGAGTGAAGTCAAAGAAGAAGAGTCAGACAGGTGGATGTGAGACCATGCTCCTCCCCCTCCTCCTCATCTTCTCTTTGTGTTTCCTCCTCCACCTGTGGGCCGACCTCAACCTCGCCGTCCTCCTCGTCACAGGACGAGCCCACAACCGGCATGGACCCCAAAGCTCGCCGGGCGCTCTGGAACTGCATCCACAGCGTCATCAAGGAGGGACGCTCCGTCGTCCTCACCTCACACAGGTAACGCACACACACACACACACACACACACACACACACACACACACAGGTGTGACATGTGACCTCAGTGTCCTGAATCTCACAGGACAGACGTGTGATGTTTGTGTCTCCAGATTGTGTCAGTGTGTATTAACTGTGTGTGTGTGCTCAGTATGGAGGAGTGTGAGGCTCTGTGTACCAGGATGGCCATCATGGTGAACGGCAGGTTCAGATGTCTCGGTAGCGTCCAACACCTGAAGAACAGGTAATACACATAATCTTGCACCTTCACTCTTCAAAATAAAACATATTGAAATAAAACTCAATGTGTTTTTTTGAAACAGCCCCTGGGGGGGACAGCGTGACGGTCGTGGGACAGCAGCTCATTGTCACGGTTAATTTTTGTCTCCCAGGTTCGGTGATGGCTACACCATCATCCTGCGGGTGGCGGGGCCCGACCCTGACCTGCTGCCTGTCATGAAGTTCATTGAGAGCGAGCTGAGCGGCAGCACGCTGAAGGAGAAACATCGCAACATGCTGCAGTACCAGCTGCCGTCATCGCTCACCTTGCTCGCTCACATCTTCTCCATCCTCGCCAAAAACAAAGAGACGCTGAGGATCGAAGACTATTCTGTCACTCAGACCACGCTCGACCAGGTAACGTGTCCTGAACGCATCTGAGCAGTGGTGTCATCATGGTCATCGTGGTGTGACATGTCCCATTCTAACATGATTTTACTCCCTAGTGTGGGCGGGGCTAGTTGATCTCTAAATGAGGATGGGGGGGCAGGAAGGTACCGGGCTAATGGAAGTTCCGTTTTGTCGTTGCAGGTGTTTGTGAACTTTGCAAAGGACCAGAGTGACGACTATCACTCCAAAGACTCCGTGAGACGAAAAGACGTGTCCATCGAGGTCCCGACGCTGAGCTCCGCCCCCGGAGCAGCAGAGGGCGGCGATGCTCTGAGAGAGAGTGTCATGTGACCGTGTGATGTCAGGAGGCTGGAGCTTCAGCCTGGACTCAACCCCTGCAGCTGGGAGGACGCCCCCCCTCACCTGTTGTGATGTCATACTGATTTGTAGTGGGCGGAGTCACTGCTGCCTCATGCCAGTCAATGCAAATAATTTCCTGTGGAGGCACTGTGCTGCTCGCCAGCCATCGACCAGACTGTTATAAACCTTGAATGTGTTCCAGCTCAGACATTTTCTTCTTTGTGGGACTGAAGCTGCGCCTCGAACGACCTCATCAGGTCTTTTTTTATTCTCAACTAACGATGAAGAATCCAAATCATTTCAAACGGCCGAGGGCTCAACTGCAAAAATCACATTTAAAAAAACGTGTATGATTCCAATTTAACTGACAGACTTTTATTTATAAGTGTAGCTGTAATTTGATGTTTTATTAGTCCAAGTGGCATTACTGCTTCCTGTAGTGTTTAATAGCCAATCAGAGTGCTTGACACAGACGAGAGGAAGAGTTGATTGATTTTGTAGTTTTTTAAGAAATGATGATAAACGGGCAGATTTGTTCATCCAGGTGTGAAATGGTGAAATACCTCATCAGCTCCTCAAAGGTATCACAGTATCACAGTATCACAGTGTTTCTCGATCTGTATTGATCACAGATCACTGATCCTTCATGTTTCGTTTTGACCAGCAGGAGGCGACACTGAATCACAGTCTTCAGCACTTTGTGTTTGCACTGAGCTCGTCGTCACATGGTTCATGTTTACTTCAAGTAACAGCAAAGGCTGATGGGAAAAACTGTTACTGACCCTGAAAAAAATAAAATGAAACAAATCTACTGTGTCTCTAATGTCTGAAACGTTACCAGTTTGTGACTCAATGTTTTGGTTTTTTTACCTTGAAGAAAGAGTTTGAAATGTAAATGAAAAACCGGATCAAAGGTTATACACATAACTACTGGTTTAAATAATGGTTTAACTCACACACACAGACTTACACAGACAAACAAACACACACACACACACACAGCCTGGTACAACAATAAACAATAGGACAAAAGATCTCTGTTCTGTCTGCAGCTGATCAGACCCACGTCGCTGCTGCTGTCCTCAATCTGACAAGAACACCCAGACCTTCAGGACCCTCTACATCCCCCCCCAGGACCTTCCAACACCCTTCAGGATCCTCCTAAACTTTTCAGGGCCCTCTCACACCCTTCTGGACCCTCTAAATCCCTTCTGGACCCTCTAAATCCCTTCGGGACTCTCCAAAACACCCTTCACGAACCTGCAAATCTCTTCAAGACCTACCAATACCCTCCAGGACCCTCATCCCCTCTGGACCCTCCAACATGAACCCAAAGGGTTTGTCCTTCAGCTCTCAGCAGCAGATTCGTCTCAGGAGAAAGGTAAAGTGAGTTTGTGTCTTTGTGAGGCTCCAGGTCCATGAGGTCGACAGACCTGGATCAAAGGTAACCAGGAAGAAAGTGGTGACCGTTGTGTCCACACTTCCCCTGATCATGGTTAGAGTCATAGGATGCATCAACAGTGTCAGGATTCGGTTCCACAGACCAATTTTGGTTCAATACCATCATTGTGAGGACATTTTGTCTGGTCCTCACAACTTCAGGGCGTTTTGAAGGTTAAGACTTGGCGTTGGGGTTAGAATCCGGTTTGTCAGAGTTAGGAACTAGTGAATGTATTAGGTCTATAAACTTTAAAGAGACGTGTGCGTGTTTTCTGTCTAATAAAGACTCAGAAACATAAGAAGGAGGTGTTGACTGTCAAAGTAATTTATTTATTGACCGGAAATAAATAAAGTACAAAATAAAAGTCCAGACACAAAGTGAGAAACAGCGCCACTTGTGTACGGTCTCAACGCAGTGGTCATTTCCGGTAATGCAGCTACACGGACTGCGCATGCGCAATGAGATGAATGGCCGCTGCACCTGACTCACCGGGAACACTGATCCCCGTTAATCCCGCTCCGGTACCAGGAGGCACCGACAGTATCATGCTCAGCGGGCCGGAGCGCTTCGTCTGACCGTCGGGACCGTCTCCGCTCCGGACTCGGCCTCCGGGGGCTGTCCGTGTCCTCCCCCCGCCTGTCGGGCTGCATTCCCCGCTGCTGCTGAGCTGAAGCTCCGGGAGGCTCCGGGCGCGTCCACCCTGACTGCAATGGGATGCTGCGGGAGCGCGGAGGTAAGCACGGCCCGGCCCGGCCCGGCCCGGTACTCCTCCCCGGTGCCCTTCAGCAGATCACCGGTGCATGTTAGTGTTTGAACGGGGGAGCGGTCCCGGGAGCAGAGCGGGCCGAGCTGGGATTAGAGCCAGGAGCCGTAATCCAATTAGCTCCTCCCGGGGACAGGCGGGTCACCGGGGCCTGGTACCGGAGCCGCCATGTCGGCTCCCCGTAAACAAACCGTTCAGTTCCGAACCGAACTAACAGGGCGGCCAGGGCCGAGGGTGTGCGGGGTGTAGACCGGCTCGGCCCGGTCCTGCAGGGCCCGGCTCAGCGCTCAGTGTGACCGTGTTTGTGTGTGTTTCAGCGGACAAAGAGAGAGTGGAGACCGCTGGAGGACCGGAGCTGCACCGACCTGCCCTGGTTCCTCCTGTTCACCGTCTTCTGTGTCGGCATGGTAACCTCCAACAGCCGCCATCTTTACTACTGCTGATACTGTGGGAGTACTGTCATAGTATCGTGATGATACTGTCATAGTACTGTGATCATACTGTCATAGTATCGTGATGATACTGTCATGATACTGTCAGTACTGTTGTAGTACTGTCATAGTACTGTGATGATACTGTCATAGTATCGTGATAATACTGTCATAGTACTGTGATCATACTGTCATAGTACTGTGATAGTACTGTCATAGTATTGTGATAATACTGTCATAGTACTGTGATAGTACTGTCATGATACTGTCAGTACTGTTGTAGTACGGAGATAGTACTGTCATAGTACTGTCATAGTACTGTGATAGTACTGTCATAGTATCGTGATGATACTGTCATAGTACTGTGACCATACTGTCATAGTACTGTGATCATACTGTCATAGTACTGTGATGATACTGTCATAGTATCGTGATAATACTGTCATAGTACTGTGATCATACTGTCATAGTACTGTGATAGTACTGTCATAGTACTGTCATAGTATTGTGATAATACTGTCATAGTACTGTGATCATACTGTCATAGTACTGTGATGATACTGTCATGATACTGTCAGTACTGTTGTAGTACTGTCATAGTATCGTGATAATACTGTCATGATACTGTCAGTACTGTCATAGTACTGTGATGATACTGTCATGATACTGTCAGTACTGTCATAGTACTGTGATCATACTGTCATAGTATCGTGATAATACTGTCATAGTACTGTGATCATACTGTCATAGTACTGTGATAATACTGTCATAGTACTGTGATCATACTGTCATAGTACTGTGATGATACTGTCATGATACTGTCAGTACTGTTGTAGTACTGAGATAGTACTGTCATAGTACTGTGATCATACTGTCATAGTACTGTGATAGTACTGTGATGATACTGTCAGTACTGTTGTAGTACTGTCATAGTACTGTGATGATACTGTCATGATACTGTCAGTACTGTTGTAGTACTGTCATAGTACTGTCATAGTACTGTGATTATACTGTAATAATACTATAATAGTATCGTGATAATACTGTCATAGTACTGTGATCATACTGTGATAGTACTGTGATGATACTGTCAGTACTGTTGTAGTACTGATATAGTACTGTCATAGTACTGTGATTATACTGTAATAATACTGTAATAGTATCGTGATAATACTGTCATAGTACTGTGATCATACTGTCATAGTACTGTGATAGTACTATCATAGTACTGTCATAGTACTGTGATACAGTTTGACATTTACCCATTCACACACACATTCATACAGTGCAACTATGATAGTACTACCACAGTATTATCAGTACTATGATCTTGTAATTATAGTATTATCACAGTACTATGACAGTACTATTAGGGGGCCATTCGGGGTTCAGCATCTTGCCCAAGGACACTTCAGCAGATGGTATCGAACCGCCGACCTTCTGCTTGGAGGACGACCGCTCTACCTCTCAGGCGGATGTGGCTGATCTGTCATAATACTGTGATTATACTGAGATAGTAATGTCATAGTACTTTGGTAATACTGTAATTACAACATCATAGTACTGATAATACTGTGGTAGTACTGTCATAATATTATCAGTTATTGATCAGTAATGATAATACTGTGATCTTGTAATTTCAGTGTAAACAGAACCGTGTTTATTCAGTTCTGGTTAATGTGAGTAATGTTGATGAGTCATGTGATGCAGCAGTGACCAATGATCCAGATACAGTTTATTATCAGTTACCGATCAGTCAGTCAGTTATTGATCAGTCAGTTATTGATCAGTCAGTTACCGATCAGTCAGTTATTGATCAGTCAGTCAGTTACCGATCAGTCAGTTACCGATCAGTCAGTCAGTTACCGATCAGTCAGTTACCGATAAGTCAGTTATTGATCAGTCAGTCAGTTACCGATCAGTCAATTACCAATAAGTCAGTTACCGATCAGTCAGTTACCGATCAGTCAGTTACCGATCAGTCGTATTGATCAGTCAGTCAGTTACCGATCATCAGTACGATCAGTCAGTTATTGATCAGTCAGTCAGTTACTGATCAGTCAGTTACCGATCAGTCAGTTACCGATAAGTCAGTTATTGATCAGTCAGTCAGTTACCGATCAGTCAATTACCAATAAGTCAGTTACCGATCAGTCAGTTACCGATCAGTCAGTTACCGATCAGTCAGTTATTGATCAGTCAGTCAGTTACCGATCAGTCAGTTACCGATCAGTCAGTTATTGATCAGTCAGTCAGTTACTGATCAGTCAGTTACCGATCAGTCAGTTACCGATCAGTCAGTTACCGATCAGTCAGTTACCGATCAGTCAGTACTGATCTGGTTCCAGTCGGTGATGCAGAGTGGATTAAACTGTATTAATGATTGAATGTAAACATGTTGACAGTATTTAAGGGTTCGGGGTTAACCCCCCATCTCCTGTGTTTGGATTGTTGCTGTGGTGAAATCCGTGTCGTCACTAACACTTGGTGATTTTCTGTCACGTAGGGCAGCATCTGCGGTTTCACCATCGTCACCGGCGGCGCCGCTCGCCTCGTCTTTGGATATGACAGCTACGGCAACACCTGCGGTCGACGCAACGAACAGATTGAAGGAGTAAGGCTTAGCGGCCTCGACCACACCGACAGGAAGTAAGCAAGTAATTTTGGTGAATTTCTCTTTCTGAGTCTGACAGTGATGACTTCACGCTCTTATTGTGAAACAGGTCATTAAGGGACCTGATGGAACTTCCAGTGACCTTTAGTGATCCCTTGCTCTCTGCTGCAGGTTTGTCTTCTTCCTGGATCCCTGCAACGTGGACATTGTTCAGAGGAAAATCAAGTCCATGGCCGTGTGTGTGTCTCTGTGTCCGAGCGATGAGCTGAAGACGTACCAGGACCTGAAGATGTTCGCCATGCTCAACGGTGAGGTCATCACTGTCACATGACTCAAACGGCGCCACAAGACACGTCTAACCCTAACCCCCCCAGACACACAGTAACACACACACTTGTCTCTCTATAGTTGTGAGGACACTCATTGGCAAAATGCATTTGCCAGATCCTTACCTAACCTTAACTATCGCTACTAAATGCCTAAACCTAATTCTAACCCTAAAACCAAGTCTCAACCCTCAAACAAGTCAGAATGTCCTCATAACGATGGTTTTTAACCAAAATAGGCCCTCGTAACTATAGATATACATGCGCGCACAGAGTAACACACACACACACCACACACACACACACACACACACACACACACACACACACACAGTAACAATGGCCACCCTGTGTTTCAGTCGTGTTGCCGGTGCCACTCTGCTCCGTTTTTCGTCCGTCAGCTTTGACTCAGTTCACTGTTGAAACGTGACTGACGTCTTGGTCATGTGACCTCTCTGGAAGCCATGTTGTTTATGAATGGAGCCACTGTTACAGTTTGTTTACTTCAGCAAAGTCAGCTGAGAGCTTTATTTCAGCTTGTTTCAAATAAAAGCAGCTGAACTGACTGATCAGCTTCAGTTTGCAGTGAACTCAGTGACGTACAGAAAACTGTAACTGGATCACTGACACTGGAGGAAACTTAAAAACCTCAAGATTCTACATGAAGTTCTGATTTGTCTGGTTTTGGTGGATGACATCAGAGATGATGACATAATCAGGAAGTGATGTCACACTCATTCAGTCAGAACTCTGAGGATGATGATGTTGATCCATACGTTTATAAACACTTTGTCACGTCTCTGATCGAGCTTTGTGATTGGTTCTGGAGGTGCTCAATAGAAATGACGTCATGGGCGGTGTGGGTGGAGCCTAATGTGTCCATGTGTTTGTTCCAGGTTCTGAGCTGTGTTCCTACGAGTTAGCGGCTCATAAATATCCTGGTCTACCTGAGAGGTTCTCTAAATGTCCCAAACTTCCTGTTCCACCAAGGTGTGTCCAGCTCTGACCTCTGACCTCTCTACACTTCATTAAATATTGTCCACAGTGTTTTCAATGTTTCTTTTAAATACTCTATATAGAAGAATCAGAGGTCTACCAGACGACCTCTGACCTCTGACCTCTCTCCACAGTAAGCCGTTGCCGGTGTTTAACCGCTGCACTCCGATGGATATATCCTGTTATACGAAGTTTGCAGAGGCCGTGGTGACGTTTGTGGGAGATAACAGTTTTCTGCACCGACTGATTGCTGGCGTCGCTGCGAGTAAAGAGATCATCGTGGGACTGTGCGTGCTCGCGCTTGGTGAGGACGTCAGGTCGTGTCCATTTGAAGTGACACATTCATCAGCATTTCCTCCCTCATTATTGGGACAGTAGTCTCTTCCCTGTTTTCAATAAGGCCAATAATAAATCAATATTCATTGATGATGATGATAAATTTAAAAAAAACATTTTTAATCATAGTAATTCAGATTCTGTGTGAAGTATCATACAAATGATCATTTATCATTAGTGGCAGGAAGTGACATCACAATCGTGGACGTGACTTCACGTGTCATGGAGAGCGTTTCAAAAACAAAACCATATGACTCACTGACCTTTTTTCTGACCTTTGAGCTCTTTCTTTCAGTCCTCTCCATGATCCTCATGGTGATCATCAGATACATCTCTGCCGTCCTCGTCTGGATCCTCACCTCTCTGGTTGTCCTCGGATCGCTCGGTGAGGTCACATGACATGGATCTTCCTCTATTCAGTATTAAATATGTTCTGTGTCTTTAAGACGACAAACGCTGAGTCACTGTTGTGTTTGTTGTGTCAGCGGGAACCAGCGTCCTCTGGTGGCTCTACATCGACCACCGGCTGTACGGAAACGACACCTCCCCCAAAGTGCGGAAGGAGGCGGAAGAAGAGGGGGAGATTACTAGAGACAGCGGACAGGCGCTGCTCGTCTACGCTGTCGCCGCCACTGTCTTCACCGTATGTCCCAGAGCCACAATTTGAATGGTTATCTCATCATCTCATCTTCAGCTTCCATCTGCTCTGTGATTGTTGATGAAATGCACCCTGGGAGTCTTTGTTGACATCTCTCTTACACTCGACACTGTTCCAGATCATCCTGCTGCTGCTGATGCTCTTCATGAGGAAACGAGTGGCGCTGACCATCGCTCTGTTCCACGTGGCAGGAAAAGTCTTCATCCACCTCCCCCTCCTCACCCTGCAGCCCTTCGTCACCTTCCTCGCTCTCCTGCTCTTCTGGATCTACTGGATCCTGGTCCTGCTTTTCCTGGGAACCACTGGTATGAACCATCACATGTCGCAAACATGGCTAAGATCACATCACAAAGATTCTTCTTATTTAGTTTAATGATGACGCTTGACTTTCTCTGTTGTTGTTTGAGAGGGAACAACAGTAAACTCGATGATTTTAGAAACATTCTGCCCTCTGCTGGTGATCAGGCTGAACTGTCTGTCCCCTCTGGGTCCTGGTCTTCTGCAGGAAACCCGGTCCAGAATGAGGAGACGGGTTTGACAGAGTTCAGACTGACAGGTCCTCTTCAGTACCTCACCTGGTACCACGCCGTGGGTCTGGTCTGGATCAGTGAGTTCATCCTGGCCTGTCAGCAGATGACTGTGGCTGGAGCTGTGGTCACATACTACTTCACCAGGTGAGTCCACCTGGAATACATGTGTACACACCTGTACTACAGCTGCTCTACAGCTGCTCTACAGCTGTAATACACTTGGGTTTTTTAGTAGTTTTTCTTTACTCTAGCTGAGGGTGAAGGGCAGATGTTGCACCTTGTTAAGATCTACGGTTTGTTCTAGTCTTGATGACTCAAAGCTCTTTACAGTATAGTTTGCCATTCACCAGTTCACACACACATTCACACACACATTCATACAGAGTCTCTATTAGTAGCACTTTTTTTCCATGTGGGGCAATTCGGGGTTCAGCATCTTGCCCAAGGACACTTCGGCATGCTGATGGGGAAGACTGGGGATCAAACTGCCGACCTTCAGGTTGGAGGACGACCGCTCTACCCACAACCGACCAAATATTGTTTGATTGATTGATTGATTGATTGTACACACTTTTACCAGAGCTGTAATACACGTTACACACTTCATTACATTTCATTTAGCTGATGCTTTTATGCAAAGCGATTTACAATAAGTGCATCAACCATGATGAACAAACCCAGAACAACAAGAATCATGTTCGTACATTAGGTGTAAAAAAGCCAAACTACAAAGTTCTACATATAAGTGCAACTAAACTTAAACATCATCTTCTTAACCAAGCTTTAGTCTGAAGAGATGTGTCTTCAGTCTGGAGGAGATGTGTAGACTTCCTGTCCTCATGTCCATGTGGAGCTGGTTCCAAGTTTAGGAGCCAGGACAGGAAACAGTCATGATGTTGTTGAGTGACAGCTGTCCCTCGCAGTGAGGGAGCAGCTGATTGGACGATGCAGAGCGGAGTGGACGGGCTGGGGTGTAACGTTTGACCATGTCCTGGATGTAGACTGGACCCGATCCGTTCACACCATGGTACCAAGTACTAGAGACTTGAAGGGAACAGCCACTGGTAACCAGTGAAGGGAGCGGAGGAGTGTGAGTGAACTCAGGTTAAAGACCAGTGGAGCTGCTGCTTCCTGGATGAGCTGCAGAGGTCGGAGGGCAGCAGCCGGTAGACCTGCCAGGAGGGGGGGGCAGTAGTCTAGGTGTGAGATGACCAGGGCCTGGACCAGAACCTGTGCCGCCTTCTGAGTGAGAAGGGGCCTTATTCTCCTGATGTTGTGTCGTGTGTCTACACGAGTCGGTTGTTGCAGTAATGTTGGCAGTAAGGCAGAGTTGGATGTCTACACTACACCTGTAACACACCTGTAACATTTAGTTGACTCAAACAATTCTCTGTCAGGGCAGGAGAACGAGGGGGACATCAAACCATAGGGCTGATGGGAAATTGTGGTCTCTGAGAAACAAACCGCATTAATGACTACTTTACGTTTCAGGGACAAGAACCGTCTCCCGATGACTCCGATCCTGTCGTCTGTCGTGAGGTTGGTCCGGTACCACTTGGGCACCGTCGCTAAAGGATCCTTCATCATCACGCTGGTCAAGATCCCTCGACTCATCCTCATGTACATCCACAACCAGCTGAAAGGAAAGGTACAAATCAACTTTACTTACACCAAACTGCTGAAACGCTGACTGACTTTCACTCTGATCTGATTGTTTCATGTGATGCTTTAGGAGAACGTCTGCGCTCGCTGTCTGCTGAAGACGTGCATCTGTTGTCTGTGGTGTTTGGAGAAGTGCCTCAACTATCTCAATCAGGTAAGAACCAACCAGCTCGTCTGGTTTTAATGTCACGCTCTCACTTCTCTCACCTGGGTTCTTATTTCCCAGAATGCATATGCAGCCACAGCGATCAACAGCACCAGTTTCTGCACGTCTGCACGCGACGCCTTCGTGATCCTGGTGGAAAACGCTCTGCGTGTCGCCACAATCAACGCCATAGGAGACTTTGTGCTCTTCCTTGGGAAGGTGAGGAGTTTGTTCGTCCACTGAAAATATTTGTGCAGTTGGTTTCACAGCAGCCGCATCTTGGAGTTTATGACAGAATATACTTTGTCATAAACTCCGCCCCTCTTTTAGATAAATGGTTGAGATGAGCGCTCTGATTGGTTTGTTGTCAGTTCATCTTTGAGATCACCAACACTTCACGTCATAAATCTGGTCTCAGGTCCTGATTGTGACATCGACAGCATTCGCCGGCGTCCTCCTCCTCAACTACCAGAGGGATTATGCCGAGTGGCTTCTGCCGCTCATCATCGTGTGTCTCTTTTCCTTCCTGGTGGCGCACTGCTTCCTGTCCATCTTTGAGATCGTGGTGGACGTCCTATTCCTCTGCTTCGCCATCGACACCAAGTACAACGATGGAACTCCAGGAAAAGAGTTCTTCATGGACAAAGCTCTGATGGTGAGAACGTCCCACATGATGTGATGTAACAGGAAGCAGAGTCTTATTAATCATGTTATTATGATGAATAATTTATAATAACCAGGTTTATTAAACAAATCTGCCATCTTTGTTTTCCATGTTCATCTTGTGATCATGAGCCGACGTAGTCATCATCTGAACTGAAGAGAATTGTGGGACTCCCTCTCTTTGCCCCCCCCCCCTCCCCCTTTGCAGGAGTTCGTGGAGAGCAGCCGGAGGTTGGAGCGGGTGGAGCGTGGGCGGAGCCGGGTGAAGGAGGCGGTGTCTGAGGGGGCAGAGATGAAGCCCATGGTGAGTGACAGTGGCGATCGAGGGGGCGCGGCCAGGCGGAGGACTTCATCAGAGGAGGTGGGGGTAGGGCTGGAGGGGGGTGAGGGGGGATGGGAGGAGCTTCAGGAGTTCCAGGTGTACTACCTGCTGGTGGGGATACTGGTGGACTGGGTGCTGACAGAGCAGAGGGGCATCGTCCTCTGTCTCAGCGAGGACGTCATCCTCTTCCTCTGCATTTACCTGCCCACCTCCACCCTCTTCCTGTTCGTCAGCCTGCTGCACACACCAAACCCCGCCCCCTCTGCCAACAATGCCAAATCAGCCGCCGTCACCGCCGCCTGCTGAAAGACGTGTGCTAACAGATGCATGCTAACAGATGAATGGATGAACACTGATGCATGCTAACCCTTCATTATCATCTTCATCACTGACTCTGCTTCTAATGAGTTTTTTATTTTTATATCCTTTATTTTTTCACATTTTATTTTGTAAATCCATTTCCTGTGTCTTTGAGCATATATTCTCACCATCGTGCTTTAAAGAGAGGAAGGACGCAGCAGATGAAAAACTCGGTCTTCCCGGATTCTGGTCCCTGTCATCATCTGGAGGTCCAGCGGAGGGCGCTCTGTCTGCAGATGATTAGTATCGATCAAGATTCTGCTGCGTCTCAGCTTCTCCTCATGTTTAAAATACGTCCAGGCTGAAGTCATGGGGTCAAGAGGTCACGACCTCTCTGGTGTGATGCTGGACTCATGACCCCCTGCTTCAGTCCTGCTGGTTTTAAACACCTTACTACCCATAATGCTCTGCTCTCACCCCTGTTGCCGTGACGACCAGCTGTGATGAACTGTGGCCTGGTGTTTTGTGTTTCAGGCTCCGGGGACGAGTTCAGCTTGACCAAAATCAGAGGGAATTAAAACGAGAGACATTCCAGAAGTTTATTTTTCCAGGTGTAACATGTTTACTATGGTTTCACTCCAGGGAAAACAATATTTTAATAAGAAACTGTAAAAACGTAACGATGACGCACTTTATACCGAAGCGCTGCAGATTTTAAACCTGCTGATGCATTTTTTCGTAGTGATGTCGTTTTTTATAAACTCACCCTGAACTCATTGCTCACAGTTTGATTTTGTTCTGGAGAAACCTGCGGGTTGCTGACACACACCTGGACTCCATGTTGGATCTGGAGCGTTGTGATGTCATCAGAGGGGCGGAGTCTGTGCACAGGACCTGCAGCCATAAAGCTCCACGTCTTATTGGTGGATAGATACAGATAAATAATCATTAGATGAGACTGGGCCGTCAGTTTGATGTCACAATCTTCACAAGTAATCATAATATCTTATCTTTTATCTTAATACCAGATTGTACAAGTACTACAAATAAAGGTATTTTTACTGCAGTACTATAGTCAACTCTCAAGTAAAAGTACCTGAAAACTACTTGAAAACTAAAAACGTGGATGAATCGTAAATGCGTCTGATTCATCAGCTGATACGTTGCCACAGAAACTAAATCTGAAGAATGAAGTGAAATGTGATTGGTCGTTGACCTCAGAGGGACATCTGTGGCAGACTCCGCCTCCACCAGAGGTTGTTGACCTCTCGTCCTCAGGTGGGGCAGAGAGTGTGTGGGCGGAGCTTCCTGTGGAGGTGACAGCTGAGTTGAGCAATAACACAAACTGCATCATGTGACATCATCAACAACAACGATAAGTCTTCCTGCTTCTGTTTCATCGACAAGCTCCAGGTCGATGATGTGTCAGTGACTCCACAGAGTTCAGCATCTCTGATTGGCCAACACAGGAGACTGACCAGATCGTCCAATCAGAGTCTCCTGATGTTCAGTTGAAAGTTTAGAAGAAATCCAGTAAGTGAACCTTTGAGTGGCAGGAGTCAGATCCTGACGAATCCTGAAGGACGACCTCTGATTCAGGCTGAATCCAGGTGTCCACCTTCCAGACTCCGCCCACCAGCTGTGTACAAACCTTAAATCACAGATCAATGTTCAGTGTTTGATTTTTATAACCTCGGATATAAAACAATTCCCAGAACTCTCTGAGACTTACAGCTGGGGAAGCCAATTGTCTCAGAATAATTATTATAATCCCAGAATCGCAGCAGTGATTGGATGATCTGCGCCACCTGCTGTTCATCAGCAGCAGAGCCGAAGACGAGATGTGGCTCACTTCATGTTTTAATGTGAGTTTGTGGATGTTTGGATTCAGTTTGATGAAGGAGTTGTTTACACATGTTCTGACTTGGCTGCAGCTGATTGGCCGCAGCTGATCAGCTCTGCAGGAGACATTAATGTGATGGTTTTCAGGCCGCGACTGTTCCCATCAGCCCCCTCTAGTGGCTGAGTGAGGGTGACACACCTGACACCTGTTTCACAGCTGATCTGAGACTTGTTCACATGAATCACGTTATTGTGGTGAACACGTGTTCATGTCGTTGACACGGAGGTCACATGACCCCGAGCACGTTCACTAACTGCACTAAAGATGAATTCATTCAACACTGAAGTCAGTTTCAAGTAGTTTAGTATTTAGAACACAAACACACAAACACAAAACACACACATTCATGTTCGAGCTCCTGAAAAAACAAATCAACAAATCTTCTTTAATTTGGATCATGTGACTCCTGTCGTCAGGCAGATTTCACAGCAGGAAGAAAAGAGTTTAATTCAAACATCAGATAAACATAATGAATTTTGTTTTTTTAAGGTCTAGAAATGACCTTTGACTTTTGTTATTCAAAAATCCATCCCATAATGTTCCTGTAAATTAGTTAAAAAAGCATTAATGAAATAATTTCAATTAAATATCAAAATAAATGTTTGTTTATTGATCAACTCATGATTTTAGGGTTAACCCTAAACCCACAGAAAGTGAATTTAAAATAATCCTAGCGATGATTTCACTAGTGTTTCATCTAAATTGTACAAATTGTTGTTTTATTTACCCTAGAATGAGCCTTTATATTTAAATACTTTATATTTAAATACTTTATGTCTACATCGGGAGCGGGTCCTCTCTACGAAGGCCTCCATGTTTTTTTACAGTAGCCCAGACTGGACAAACTAAACCTTTTGAGTTTCTTTGACAACTGAAGCTGCCACAGGTTCTCTTTCATGTTCGGAAGGGAGGGGGGGGGGGTGTTCAGCTGCAACATGACAATTCACCACTAGATGTCACTACATTCTACACAATGAACCTTTAAAATAGACGTGTTCACGACAACCTTTACTCTGTGAACAGACATTAGTTGGAAACGAGTCGTTTTAATCTGCCACAATAAAATGTGTGACATGTTTACTGATTGGCAAAGATGGTTGCAGTCGTCCAATCAAAACCTGTGTTACAGAATCAGCGTAGCTACAACTGTAATGTTTGCAAGACACAGATTATTAAATGAACTCTAACTCGTGTAATAGTTTTTTTTATCTCAGATCTGATTAAGCTGACATAAGCAATGCTACTTTTCATGTAGTCTGGCTAACGTTAGCATGTTTTGGTGTTAGTGTTTCTGTGAATGCTTACATCGTACACACGGTGTCTCATTTACTCTTCAATCTATAAATAGGTCAGACATTAGCCAGCTAATGTTACCTCTGTCAGTAACACAACCGTTGGTGTGTTTAGTAACATTTCAATTTTATTTTTATATCATCAAATCACAAGATACATCATGGCCTTGTTCACACCTGGTATTAACATGTGGCCCCACACGTGTCTCGGGATCCGATCTCACCTCGGCTCAATACAAACATCGTTTCTGTTCACGGAAACCAAAAGAAGCAGAAAGAGGAAGAGAGACGAGTCAAGGGAGTCAGAATGAATCTGTGAAAAAAAGATTTGATCAGTTTAATGAAAGTATGAATCATTATCAGCTGATCAGTGTTGATATCGACATGTTAAAACCACATGTTAATACCACATGTTAATACCACATGTTAATACAACATGTTAAAATCACATGTTAAAACCACATGTTAATACCACATGTTAATACCACATGTTAATACCACATGTTAATACAACATGTTAATACCACATGTTAATACAACATGTTAAAACCACATGTTAATACAACATGTTAAAACCACATGTTAATACCACATGTTAATACAACATGTTAATACAACATGTTAAAACCACATGTTAATACAACATGTTAAAACCAGGTGTGTACGTGGCCTGTGTGAAGGATCTTTATATATTATTTATATATTATATAAGACCTGAGAAACAAAACAGATATTTAAGTTCTATCAGACTGTTAATCTAAATAATACGAGTGATGTTTATAGATGTAATGACATTAGAAATGATAGCACCAGTTGATATAATAATAGTTGAGTTTTTATCTGGATCGTTCAGCTCAGGAGAAGAAGATGATACAAAGAAGTTCTTAGAGATTTAGATCCGAGTGAATATTAATGGTTTAATATATAGATATTTTTTGTGGTTATTAAAGTTGTTGATGAGCTGCTGCAACAACAGATAGTAGGATAATATGGTATTCAGCATTAAATATTGTACAGACATCAAACCGTAGACTATTTAATAAATAAAATCTTTTTTCTGTTATTTCAGAGGTCGTCAAACTTTTGGCTCAGTCAGTTTAACGTAAGCATATTTTTTTGTCGTTATTACATTTATTTATTTGTCCCGATTAAGTTTTTATAAAACACGGATGTTGAGAAAATATTGTTTATATTGTTGATTTGAACTCTTTATTTCCTGCTGACCAATAAACTGCCTCCTTTACCAACCAATCAGCACGCAGAGGGGAAGCTCTGCCTAGTTGGCAGGTGAGTGACAGGTGAGGGACGCTCCAACCAGTCGATGTGGTCGTCACGTTATCGTGCGGAGCTTTGTATTCGAACTTGTTCAGTTCTAGCAGAAACGTCATGAACCAATCACAGACAAATAAACATCAGTTCTACGACACAATTCGTTTCATCATGAGTTTGATTCACTCAGATTAAACAAAGTGTGAAGAAAGAAACTCAAACTGAACAGATTCATTTTACTCTGATCGTTGAGATTCAATTTAAATATTTTTTGTAATTAACGTTTAAACAACAAACCTGTTAACATGTTAGCTTGTTACTCTGAGGCTGCGAAGCATTTTGGCAAACTGCAGGTGCTATTAGCATTGGCTAATATCATAATATCATTAGCATTAGCCAAAAACATTAATAATGTGGTTATTAATGGGCAAGATACTGAACCCCAAACTGCCCATAGATGCACTGTGTGGATGTGTGAATGTAAAACTGTAAAGTGCTTTGATTGGTCATCAGGACGAGAAAAGATCAAGATATATTCAGACTATTTACCACATTCATTTGTTTAACTTTAGTTCTGGGTCGTCATGGTTACCACATGTTAATAAACCTGCTTCCAGCTGCATCGCAGCTCGTAATCTTGGGACAGTGTGAATAAAGTTTGAATGATGGACGCCTCCACGAGCAAACGTTCACATCTGAAGTGTCGACTTTAAAACTAAAGAACTTTTTCTTTTCTTCTGGGTCCATTTTTTATATTTATCATTTCTTATGTATCTTTGTTTTATAAGAAAAATAAAATGTAAAGTTTAAATCTCTGTTGTCTTACTTTTTATGAAGCCACATTAGAAAATACATTTTCATTTTAATGAAACTTTTCACATGAAAACAAGAAGTTGGTTGGAGCAGCAACGAAAGATGATTAAATCATCTGTGGATTATTTTTATGGTGAGTTTCATCCGAGTCCAGTTCAGACTTTTTATTGACTTCAATAAAAATCCACAACAAAAGTTTACACGACAGAATATTTATGGAACAATAACAGAAGAAAAAGAAAATATATATATAGAAAAATGTGAACCAATTGTAGTAAAAAACTAACATTTAACCTGAACTCATCAGATAAAGTTTTTCATCTACTTAGTTACTGTGCAGACATTTATTAACTCTGCTGCTTTTAGTCACCAGCTGATTGTAACAGTCAATCATTGATATTTGTTCCAGTTGTTGATTTGTATTGATTGTGACTCTTTATGACCGAGATCTTATATCTTTGTTCACTGTTTCTGTTGGAATGACACATTCTAACCTCATCTTTGTTACCTTGACGACTGTGATGTCAAACTCTTATAATGTCGAGGTAGCATGCTGAGTCGTGAGGTCACAGTTCGTCGTCTTCCTCGCTCACCATGGCGTCCAGTTCTTTGTCTTTGTGCTCGATCTCCGTTAGGAACTCCCTCTGCTGCTTCTCCAGCTCTCGCAGCTCCCCCTGCAGGCGCTCCAGGTGAAGTGCTCGCCGGTTCCTCAGCAGGCGGCCAGGGAACGGGTTCATGTCGCTGAAGGCGATGCTGGTCAGCCTCCTGAACAAATACATGACCCAGATGGTTCAATAACAATGGCTTGATTATTGATTCATGTGAAATGAAAGTGATCTATCAGGATCAATAATAATAATGATCAATATAGTAAATTGTTTTTTTATTTAACTAGTAACAGATTCTGTCACTTCCTGTTTCTCATCGTCTGAAACCTGACAAGTGATCAAGTCACACACACACACACACACACACACACACACACACACACACACACACACACACACACACACACACACACACACACACAGGGTACCTGCTGTCAGAGATGGTTTTGGTGAAGAAGCGCAGGTACTGGTAGATCTCCACACTGTCGTGGATCCTCAGGATGTCGTCCTCTTTGTATTTGAAGAGAGCAAGAGCGTACCTGAAGATCACCTGTAATTCACAAACAGACAGGTAACACACACACCTGGTTTGTCTCCAGAGTGTGAGGGAAGCATGTCACCCTTAATTTTTATAGTGTAGATCTTGTTTCCAGATTTTGGTGCCCTCTATCTGTCATGATTTCGTGGTGCGTTCGTACGACGTACCTTGGTGCCCTCATACAGGAAGGCATCCCACAGCGGCAACAGGATGTCACTGGGCAGACTCTCCACAAAAACCACCAGGAACCAGTTGAAGGTGATCAGAGACACATCGACGCAGTGGTCATCAAAATGAGACGCAAGGCGAGGAAGCTTCTCTGCCAGGAAATCCTTGAACACCCGCTGGTCTGCCTGGACACACAGTCAGAGAGGCTGATAAATAAATACATCAATCAGAGAGGCTGAGGAGAGACGGACAGAGGACAGGTGGATAACTGAGTGTGTCCTCTGACCTGAGAGGACACCAGGTTCTTGGTGTAGTAGTCTTGAGGCATGATGGTTTCCACCACAGAAACCAGACACCAGAAGGCGTCTTCTTCACTCTGGAGCACGAGCAGAGCGACAGCAGCCAACCTGAGAGACGTGTTTTAGCAATTCTGACAAACTGTAAATGAGCATTTCCTGCAGAAGAGTCAGGTTTACGTGTACAAGTACAGATAGAGTACAACACCTGCACATGTGTGTACCTATTGAGACCCTGGCAGTAGCCAATAGCAGGGTTCTGCCAGGAGAAGGCCAATAAGATGCGACGAAGCTGCTGGAAGGCGGGGCTGGAGGGTGAGGAGAAGTGCTGATTGGATGTCAAAGTTCGGTGTAGGTCCAGCTGGATCTGTCTGGAGGCTGGATGAGAAGATGTGTGACTCTTCTCACACAGCTGTAGACACAAAACATTACATACAGGGTGGTTACGGGTGTGTAAAGGTGAGGACAGGTGCTTACCTGTTGGTAATGTCGGGGCTGGCAGTCTCTGATTGTTCTGGTTCGGGCTCGGACCATCCAGTGCCACAATCTCTGTCGGTACTCGTAAGGAACACCACCACGCAGAAGACCTTTGAGCTCCGGAGATGGACACAGGTCGTCATGTGACCGGCCGGCCAGGTACTGAGCCCAGCGGCTCAGCAGGGGGCGCTCAACCCCCTCCTGCAGGGAAAAGGTCAATCCTGATTCTGCTGCGTCGCTCCAACTCACTGAGGCAACAACTGATATGTTTATTGATTAAGAAATTAATTGTTTATTGATGGGTCAGGTGACCTGACAGCCGCCTGCAGTGGAAATATCAGTGGAATCAATGAAATGATCAATAAACTTTAAAAGAGTAGGTGATCAGAGGACAGGTGATCAGAGGACAGGTGGACAGAGGACAGGTGATCAGAGGACAGGTGGACAGAGGACAGGTGGACAGAGGACAGGTGATCAGAGGACAGGTGATCAGAGGACAGGTGGACAGAGGACAGGTGATCAGAGGACAGGTGATCAGAGGACAGGTGGACAGAGGACAGGTGATCAGAGGACAGGTGGACAGAGGACAGGTGATCAGAGGACAGGTGGACAGAGGACAGGTGGACAGAGGACAGGTGATCAGAGGACAGGTGATCAGAGGACAGGTGATCAGAGGACAGGTGATCAGAGGACAGGTGGACAGAGGACAGGTGAACAGAGGACAGGTGATCAGAGGACAGGTGGACAGAGGACAGGTGAACAGAGGACAGGTGATCAGAGGACAGGTGATCAGAGGACAGGTGGACAGAGGACAGGTGAACAGAGGACAGGTGATCAGAGGACAGGTGGACAGAGGACAGGTGATCAGAGGACAGGTGGACAGAGGACAGGTGAACAGAGGACAGGTGATCAGAGGACAGGTGGACAGAGGACAGGTGAACAGAGGACAGGTGGACAGAGGACAGGTGATCAGAGGACAGGTGATCAGAGGACAGGTGATCAGAGGACAGGTGATCAGAGGACAGGTGGACAGAGGACAGGTGGACAGAGGACAGGTGATCAGAGGACAGGTGGACAGAGGACAGGTGGACAGAGGACAGTTCACACCTGGTGCAGCAGGTTGTGTGATCGGATCTCGAGCGCCTGGATCTTTGCCAGCAGCTTCATATCGTCCAGCTCGTAGTCGGGGATGATTTTAAAGCCGTACTCATCCTGTTCCCTGAGGATACACCACAAATTCATCCACATGGGATTAATCAGTTTACCAAAAGGATCAATAGACTGAAGATCAATAATCTCTCAACCGGGCCTTGTGCCTTGAAAAGGATAATTCTTTTTTTGCGTCTCATTCCGACTCTGGAGGCGAAGGATAGTTTTCAAGCTTCTGGTACGATACTTCAACATTTCCCATCTGGCAACGCTGCCACTAAGGGAGACTCCCATCACTCCTCTCTCTCTCCGACTCACGATGTGATACTACTGTTGTGTTACCCCAGAAACTATTCAATATTAATATTACATTAGAACTTTAATTGATATTAAAGTTACCTTCAAACTTCTATTGGTGCTGAGAGTGTTTTGTGTCACTCTGGTTTCGGTGTTTGTGGGTCGACCTCTGATCTTCTCTATTAATTCTGCTGTTCATACAGAATAATCTGGATTCACATCTACACTAGTTCTGATTTTCACACTCATTTCTCTCCCTCTCTCAGCGACTCACTAATTCACAGTCAGTGAATAGTTCACTTCTCCTGTCTGGTGTTAGCTTAGCAACTTAGCTTTAGCAGCTAATGGTGGCTTCTCCCTCTTACTCCCCTGTTCAGTGAGCCTGATGTAGATAAATATATCTAAACATATATATATCTAACCCTAAACCATAGACTGTATATAAATATATTTAGGGTAAACCGAAGCTCCCGGTTCACCACCAACATGTCTATGTTTCTGATAAATGTTCCCCGACTCTATTCTGAGAAACTTGAAGTTAGCGACACTGGCGATCACAGTCAAATGTTTTCCTGGAGCCAGAGGGGGCGACATAGAGTCATATTTCAAACTGCTGGATAGGGTCAGGGTTAGCGAGGTCTACAGGTTGTTTGTTTTCACCGAAAAGCCATTGTAAGGCCTTGATTGTCGTAAAGCTTGATTAGTATTTTGTGGAAGGAATGTTATACATGGACAAGCATGTTTCCATCAACACTTGTGTACTGTGTACACACTTGTGTACTCAGACTGCGTTAAAACAACATTACTTGGTCTTCGTGAACAGAAACGATCTACGTGTCTATTTGCGTCTAGATCTGAGATCTGATCACAAGACGCATGTGGGGCCACATGTTAATACAGTGTTTCCCCTACCATTATATTAGGTTACCTTTCCTATAAAACAGGTCTATAGCTTGCTCTTTTATTATACAAACTAAATGGCCTTATGTTATTTATCTTATTTACACGACGGCACGTCATTTCTGTCTCTACACCAGGGGGGGTGCCCAATCCGTAGTGTGGGTCGATCCCCTGCACGATTGGTCACGAGGCAGTCACGTGGACGCTCCGGCTCTCAGAGTTAATCGGACGGTTCACAAAAAGTAGGACACAGACTCCCCTCCGAAAAGCTGAGAGAGAGAAAGGTGAAGGAACTAAAACCCCAGTTGTCCGGACAACTTTTCTCACAGCTGACCAAAACGTGAAATTGTGTTGTTTCAGTAAATCTTGTACAGGGGGGGCGTCGGGGGTGGAACCTGGGAACCCTGTCTAACATGTCGCGCGTTGATTCCTCCTTGTCTCTGTATCGCACACGGCGAGTTCCATCCGATGCGCACACACACACACCAGACACCACACCGCGACACCACACACACACACACACACACACACACACACACACACACACTGACACGTGCACACCTGTTGGTGTTGATCTTGGCGTCGCTCTTCAGCTCTACTTTCAGAGCGTCCTCAATCATCTTCTGAACGGCCCCACGTTGGACCGGATCCAGAGATTTGGTCTCCTGCAGCTTTTGGAGGACACCCAGGTAACGGCTCTCCAACTGACAGTTACTGGCCTCCAGGTAGGCACACTGCAGCCAATCAGAGGGAAGGACACAGAGAGGTCACCTCCTGTGATGTTTGATTAACAGGAAAACAACTGGAAAACAACTGAATAACACTTGGGTGCCGGTTCCTGTTCTGACCCACCTTCACCATCAGACTCTTCTCTTGTTCTGAGCTTTTCCTCCACAGTTTCGTCAGCTGATAAATCTCAGAGTTTAGAAATGTATTCTGGGTTTTATACGCTTCGATATCGTCCTGAAGGAAAGAACACGCACAGAGATTACAGATTACTGTAGAATCCACTGATACTGGATTACAGATTACACACCTTCAGGTTCTCGTTTTCCTGCTGAAGCTGTTTGAAAGCCTGAGAGTCTAGACCGCCACCAGAGGACGAGGCGGAGCACGGCGGGTTGGCCATACAGACGGTCACCTGATCAGACAGCTTAATGATCACCTGACAGGAAACAGGGTTCATGTCAGTCGGACATCACTCATCATCATTTGTTGTTTTTCTACACATTCATTCTTTCATTCATGATAATTGATTGATCACATTAATCAGACTCAGCTGTTTGATGATGACATGTCACCTGATCTCAGATGTAAAAATCATGAGAGAATAAAGAACAGAGGAACGACAACTGTGAATGACTCCACATCTGGTTCCCCTGGGCTTCCTCCTCAGGTGTGACCTAACCTCCTGCTTGGCGTTGTTCTTGTCCATCAGTATCCTGACGTCATCTTGCAGCTCAGCCAGCTGCACATCTCTCTGAGCCAGACTCCTCCTCGTTACCTCCGCCTCCGTCTTCGACTCCTCCAGTCGACCTTGCAGGTCGGCCACCTGCCGCTCTCGGTGTCGAAGCAGCTCCAGACGTTTCTGCTCACCCTCTGCCGCCAAAAACTCTGCACAGGTTCTTTTCTCCAGCTGAGACGCCTCCAAGGCTTTATGGAGGATCCAGACTAATTCCTGGAAGAGACACAGAACCACTATCACATCATTGACTGTGAGTCAAGACTAAAATAAACCTGGAAACAATGAAGCATTGATCCTTAAAAACGTGAAAAAGGTCAAATCTACACTATTTTCATTTTAATGTAACAATGTAGTTTGTATCAAACAATTGTTGGGGACTATTTACACTGCCGGATTATTCTAGAATAGAATGGTGAAGGGGAGAGGAATAAAACCGCTACTTATCTGATCACCTTCTGAGCTTTGACCTCCTCGATCAGCATCTGTTTGTCCTGCTTCTGGTGGGACGTACGGTCTGAGGACGAGGATGGAGTGTCTCTGCAGAGGACCGGCATGGTGGACAAGCTGAGATTGTTTGTCTCCCTGCTACGACTGTCAGGCAGTGACGAGGATTCCCTACTTTCTGATGGGAACACTGGACCTGCTGGCTCAGTCAATGAGAGTGGAGCATGTGACATGTGAGAAGTTATTTACATGGCAATAAATACAAAGTAATTATCAAGATCAACAAATCCTGATTCAGGATCAACAAATCCTAATTCAAGATCAACAAATCCTGAATCAAGTCCTAAGTCAATATTCTTAAGTCCTGAGTCAAGTCCTGAATCAAGTTCCAACAAGTCATTAGTCGATTAAAGATGCATCAGGACCCAGAGGCCCAGAAACTAATCTAAAGAGTCTCACCACCAGTAAATTTATAGAATTATTAATTACTTTTATTTACTCCAAATGAACCTTTTTTGGTTATATCTGAGCTATAATTATGTGCAGTTAGTATCCTATCACTGTACTACTGCAGTAGTACTGCAGTAGAAGAATACTGTAGTTAACTGTAGTACAGTACGTACCGGTAGTGTTAATGTGTGCAGGGGTCGACGGTGGAGCTTCTACATGAAACACACTTTGACTCCACTCCTGAGACGATCTCTTCCGTAGACTGTGGACCGAGTTTCTAAACAAAGAAATACTACATTTGTTTTTTTAGAATCACAAACGACACACAAAGCTGAAGCTCATGGGAAATGTAGAGGTACAACGTTTCTTGTCAGAATGACAGAAGTGTCATCGGACTCTCGACTAACACATCTCTTACCTCAGTGACGAAGAAGATGAAGAAGAAGAAGAAAGAAGAAGAAACCTCTAGAACACTTAAAACGTCACAGAACCTGCTGAGGTCACTCACTGCAGCTCGATCAGCGGATGTTTGATTGACACATTTGTGAGCTGCGTTCGTTGTGACGAAGCGTTGGCGGCATCCTTCCCCACCAGACCCAGAGGGCTCTTCCGCACCGGCAGGAAGTCATCTTGAGAAACAGGAAACAGAATTACTTTACAACATGTACTTGTACTACATGTAAGTTTACTTTGTGTAAGTGTACTAGATGTAAGTGTTCATGTACTTCCTATTAGTGTATAAACTGAAGTATCTGATCTGAGTCCGTCTGATTCTAAAAACATTTCCTGTTTCTTTCTGACTCGTCAGGACACGATCACATTCCAGAGAACCAGGTGAACCAGGTGAGAACGCACTGAACTCACAAACAGCTGAGCACAGGAAACGTTTCCTGAACCATCTGATTTTCACATTAAGTTTGTAATCTTTCAAATTCAGAGGAAATGTTTTTCAGTCCCATTTGAACTGTTTGTATGTAAATCAAAAAAACATTATTTATTTTACTTATCATGTGTTAAATATAAACCTTTTTTTTCATTTGGGATTTTTAGAATAAGTATGAATCATTTAATATATATTTTACATACATGTTTATACAGTAGTGCCATATGATGTCATGTGGCAGGACTGCGTGTCTCACCTGTATTGTTGTTGTTATTGGTCGAGTCTGGACAGGAGGACGTCTGTCTGTGCTGCCAACGTTTCACCTGCAGCTGCTGCAGCCAATAGAGCATCAGCTCCTGAGTCTGCGCCTGGGGGGAGGGGTCTCTGTGAGACGAGGATGAGGGTGGCCTGTATTTATAAAGATCTCTATATAGCACTTTTCTCTCGATGACACTCAAAGCTCATTCGTTTTTGCCACTTACCCATTCACACACACATTCATACAGTGACCTAACCCTACCTTGAGTGTGAAGGTTCGTTCATGTGTCTTGATGTGGAATGTGCCTGTCTCTGCCTTTAGTGGATAAGTGAAGGTAGCATCACTGAGCTCCACTCGGCCAAGTGGCATCACATCCTGTGGCGTTCGGTAGTAGAACAGCTGGTTCTTTTTGTCTTCATATGTGAACCACCGGTCCTTCCAGGCCCTCAGGGGCCCCCCTTGTTTCTGCAGGAAGCTGCACAATTTGGGCTCACCTGAGGAAGAATCCTGAGGACGGGGTCTCACCTGGTCGCAGAACACCTCAATGGTAACGTGTGGAGCCAGTGTTGGCGCTTTGGTGGGGTGGGTCTGATCGTTAACAGGAGGAGGAGGAGAATCATGGGGTCCTGCTGGTCTCTGGACTTGTGCTCCTTCTGGTTTTGTTTTTCGAATGATATACTGAAGACAGTTAAATCCTTCGTGGGCTCAGGGGGGACCTGGGTTTGGTCCTGAGAGTGATCTGATTTTGGTTGTTCTTGCCAAAGAGGGTCTGGGTTTGATGGAATTGTTTTTGGTTGATCAGGTTTTGGTTCATCTGTTGCAGAAGACTCTCCCAGGTTGTGTTTCTCTTTGGGATGAGGATCTTGTTTTTGTTGATCTGGTGTAGTTGGAGGTAGTATTTGTGGATTTGGTTCATGTGGAGAGTCTTCTGGTTGCTGTGCTTCTGTACAAGAATGTTTCAAGTGTAATTTAAGAGGATCTGGTTTTGGTTCATCTGTTACAGGAGAATCTCCTGGGTTTTTTTGCTCTGTGGAACAAGGATCTGGTTTTGGTTGATCTGGTTTGGTTCTAGCTGATCTACCTGGTGTTAGATTACCAGAAGGACTTTCTAGTTTCTGTGCTCTGGTCCGAGCCTCCTGGTGGTCTGGTTCCTCCTCAGTCCGTGGAGTCTCAGCTGGTCTTTGGTGTTTCTGGGACTTTGTGCTCTGCTGGTCTCCATCCTTCGTCTCATCTTCAACATGGCCAGAAGGTGAATGGGACGAGGCAGTGGTGCGATTTTCTTGAATTCCATCCATCCTGGAAGAAAAGAAAATAGAAGAAAACACGTTTTATGGAGGGCATTTAATCTGAAAACATCACAATGTTTTGAATCTCACAAATAAACTTGATTTGTTTTTTATTGCATGAGAGAATCAGAGGTCGTCTTCTTCTTCTTCTGTGGTGGAAGTTTGGTGGAGAAGAGCGAAGAGGTTTTTCATAATACGTACTGTTAGTGTAGTTTTTCTGTGTATTTCCCGTGTGTCATGGCGTCACGGTGCCTCAGCTCCACAGTGGAACAGGTGCTGTCGGCCCTGGGAGAGCAGGTCGGACACAGGAACATTTCTTATGCTTCTAGATGAAAAAGCTCTGGTGGTTTTCTTTACAGATCAGAACTGTGTCTCATGGAGAACAGGTTCACCACAGAGGAGGTTTCCCCTCTGGCACTGGCCTCTACCCGGATCACCGTGTCCTCCGTCCCTCCATTCCCAATGAAGCTCTGGAGCGAGAGCTGAGGCTTCGGTTAAATGTTGTTGTAAAGACATGAAAGTGAAACATGTCCAAGTCTTTATGTTTCTGGACTCTCGTCTCAGTCACTGGATGGTTCCTTCCGTGTTCCACATGAGGGACAGTTTGATATGGTGTGTCTTCAATGTGAAGACATTGGTCACAAACAACACACAAACACACACACACACACACACAAAAACCAAGCACACACACAAACTCAAACAAAAACGTAGACACACACACACATATAAAGTTTATATTGCACATTTCCCCATTGTGGCACTAATAAAAGACTTCTTATCTTAAGTACTCTGTCAAGTAGTGAGTACCTGCAGGTACTGGGTATATGTTGTACAGGTGTAGTAAACAGAGTAAATGTACTTTGTCTCACCTGAGCAAAGGGGGCGTCACATGAACACACCTGGCTGGGAATGGATCCGGTTTGATTGACAGCTGCAGCAGCTGTTTTCTTCTTCTTCTTCTCTTCTCTCCCCTTCCTCCTCCGGTCTATCCTGATCCCCCTCTCTTCTTCTACTCCTCTTCTTCTTCTTCTTCTTCTTCTTCTTCTTCTTCTTCTTCTTCTTCTTCTTTCTTCTTCTTCTTCTCTTCTCTTCTCTTCTCTCCTCTCTTCTCTTCTCTTCTCTTCTTCTCTTCTCTTCTCTTCTCTTCTCTTCTCTTCTCTTCTCTTCTCTTCCTTCTCCTCCCTTCCTTCCGCTCACGCTCTTTTCTGCTCAACACACACCACGTCCGTTTTTTTGGTTTTGGTTTCAAAATAAGAGAGGGTTTTAAAGTAGCTTTTCAGAATAAAGTGTATGTAACAGCTGCTTACAATCAAACATATGGTACTTTCTTATTCATGGAACTATGAGACCAGCAGAGGGTGACACCTGCTTATACATGTAGGTTTATATCATAAAACAATGTGTTAGTTCTTCTTTAATAATCAATAATCAACCTATTGCATCACAAACCGGCCAAAGATTCGGATTTCAACTTAGTTACAGACTACTTCTACACTGTATTACTATGTAGTACAGTGTAGTACAGGGAAATGCTAAGTGCTTCTACTCTATTACTCTGCACTACATTGTATTACTTGGAGGTGATTGTTAAACGGTTGTGTGATTGTGAATAAAATGAAATGCGTCTCTGATGTCCCCCGCTGACTGGACTTGGACATCAGGGTGACCTTTGAACTCTGGCCTGATGATAATGAGGAGTATGAAACATTGTTGCCCAGAGAGGAAGCTCTGTCTCCTGAGGGAGGATCTTACTGGGTAGCAGACACCCGAGGAAGACCAGCAGGACCAGAACTGTCACCTGGATGGCATGACCATAGCGCTTCCCGTCGTCCAGTAGGCTACACAGCACGGCGACATGGTGGAACAGGCTGACCACAAAAGGCAGCAGGAAGCAGATGGAGAATAAGGTGGTGAAGTACTGCAGGATGAAGTTAGGGTTAGGATTTTAATAATATAATTAGACACTATAGCCCCGAAAAGGATCGATTTTACGCGCACCATGTTTGTACCTTAACAGAAAGAATTAGTTTTCTTTGTGTGTGTGTCTGTGAAGATGGCAATGAAACTGAACTCTAAACAAATGCAGTATGTTAGACGGGGGGGCAGGGGCAGTTTGGGCTGAATATGTGGAGAATGTGGGGCCTTCACATCGTGACTGTCAGTAGCCGTTGCTGGCTGGTTTTAATCTTGAAGTTGGTTAGTGTGTGTGTGTGTGTGTGTGTGTGTGTGTGTGTGTGTGTGTGTGTGTGTGTGTGCGTCACATCGCAGTTCAGTCTCGCACCTGTCTGATAATGCCTGTTGTGGAGACTGTACATCTGTGGCATACAATACACTGTACTTTAACTTGTTCTCATACCTAACTTACTATATTACAGCCTAAACTCCATTAGCTTTATTCAAACATCACACATACATGAAGGCACTGTTTTCTTAAGAAACTGTGACGTACCCTTAGAAAGAATTCAAGCAGCTGCCACTAGGGTCTGAAGGACAGATAGGAAAGGCGTTGTTTTGTCTAGAAAATGCGCATGCTTACGCATCTCACTCCAATGAACAACAACACTGTATCTGCAACACTACTGAAGACCCACAAGGCTTCAGCTGAAGGCCTGTCTCTAAAACATGAAACCAAAGACTGTCAGAATGTGAAGATTTGCCCAGCAACGGTCAGAGGGGGGGGGGGGGGCGAACTCATCATTCGCAGACTCCAGGGCCAAGAGGATGGGACCACGCCTGCGCACCAGCAAGGGAGAGCCAAGGTCTGGACCACGGTGACTCCCCCTCGTTATTGACCAATGAAGTTCTACCTACTATTATAAATATTGCACCTGCCGTCCGATCGGGGCGACTCTTGACTCCCCGTGCTACTGACTTAGCCGAGGCTGTGTATGAGTGCCCATAGCTATGCTGTACCTTTTCATTGCTTCTGAATAAATACTTGTTGAACCAAACCGAGGCTCTTCTCATATCTCAGGATAAAAGAACACGACAGGTCTTGAGACCAAAGCAAGGTCTCGATCCATAGCCACGAGCCCCAGACACAACATTGATTCAGACATTAAAACATCGCTGTGATATCGCGGTAGAAAGCTTCACCCGGGTCCCAG
The DNA here is from genome assembly GCA_006182925.3 of Reinhardtius hippoglossoides. Taxonomy (NCBI): domain Eukaryota; kingdom Metazoa; phylum Chordata; class Actinopteri; order Pleuronectiformes; family Pleuronectidae; genus Reinhardtius; species Reinhardtius hippoglossoides. The sequence continues at coordinate 27,494,557 of CM031676.1, forward strand.
TGGTTCCTCCTGAGGTGGAACACGACCCAAAACGGCAGCACTAGCGGCAGCAGGCAGTCAGCGGCCGTGAGCGGCCGTCAGGTTGATGAACAGCATGGTCGACGGCAGTGGTTTGGTCCTGAACACCAGAAACCACAGATCCAGAAGGTTGGAGGGAAGACCCACCATGAACGCCAGCAGGTACAGATGGGGCAGGAACCGGACAGTGGTTGGAGCCTGGATCTCCTTCAGCTGCTTCTCCTTCAGAGTATTAACATTACAGGTGGTCATGAGTTTGAGTGCCCACGGACCTGCAGAGACCAGAACCCAGGACACATCATTTGTATGTAGACCTGCAGAGACTAAGATTACAAACTGACCCACAGAAATCTCAAAGTTAGAAGACGAGAAGACTTACGTATGGACGTGCAAGAATACTGATCGTCAGAGACTCTACAGATCAACAACAGCAGAGAGACGAACATCACTGTCACAAACACAACCTCGTCTTCTTCGTTTCTTCCTTGTTTCTGTGTCTGAGTTTTTCTGCAGCTTCCTGTTTCTCCAGCTCCACTGGTATAACAGAGCTTGTTTACAGCGGTTTGTTCTGCTGTGCACTTCTTGTTGTGTAGTCTGAACGACAATAAAGGTCTTTTTCACTTAGTATCAGCGTGAGAATGTTTGGATGTTATCTGATCTCAGAGTGTGAGTTTGTGTGCGTGTGTGTGTGTGTGTGTGTGTGTGAGTGAGTGTGTGTGTGTGTGTGTGTGTGTGAGTGAGTGAGTATCGTCGGTTATCGCGACACTTCGTCTAAATCTCGTCCACCTAACATGAAGGGGCCCCCCCGTACTGCGCATGCGCAATGCAGCAGCTCAGAGACGAGGCTCGAGCCTCTTCACGGTCCAACCTGAACCGGAACTGAACCGGAACAAAGACCCGATCATCAACAGCATCCCCCCGCCGAACACCCGGAGCAGCACCGGAGCAGCACCGGAGCAGCAGCCTGGAGAGGACCGGAGGAGAGCGGAGGCAGGCGGGGTCGGTCGAGCGGGAGTCCGCCTGTCTGTCCGCCGACAGAACGTGAGACAAAGCTGCTTCTCACCGTTTAAACACTGAGTCATGGTCGTGGAGACACCGGAGAGGACAGAGACATGACGGTGTCCAGATGTGGACCTGATCTGATGTCATGCACCTGACAGTCTGAACCCAGGGTTTAACTGTCCGAGAACACAACAGGAAACACGGGGGTGAATTATCTGGAGGACAGAAACATCTGCAGGACACTCAGAGACAGAAACATCAGGAGGTCACAGAGACAGAATCATCTGGAGGACACAAACATCTGGAGGACACGCAGAGACAGAATCACCTGGAGGACACTCAGGGACAGAAACATCTGAAGGACACACATTGGCACAAGCATCTGGAGGACATTTTCATGTGGAGGACTTTAAGACATGTTTTTTAGGACATAAACTGAACTGGAATATCGAAGGACAAAGAGACATCAAGACATTTTAGAAATCAGTCTAAAGAAGACATTCACCGACAAATCAGGACATTAAGGTTAACAAACGGTGAGACATTACAATATAAGAACAAGTCAATATTCTTTTAAGGACAGAAACTGACATTAGAAATATTGAGGACAGTAAGTAATAAAAAAGCTTAAGCTACCAAGACTCAAACATCTGGGACATTTTCAGTTGGACAAGAGAGGATGAAGGAGAGAGAAGACAGACAGAACGCAAACTTTAAAATGGACAAACAACAATAATCAGAGGACATTAACTAAGATTAGGATTGGACAACATAGACAGTAATAATAAACTTTATTAATACAGAGCCTTCTTAACAAAGCTAAAACATCATTAGACACAAAGACAGAAAGAGACACAGACATGAAGTTACATAAAGACAAAATGGGACATTAAGAGATAAAGCTATATGAAGACACAAAAAGTAAGATGAAGGGACGTGAAGAGAGGAACTCTTCACTTTGAGAGGAGAGAGAGAGAGAGAGTTTAAGGGACGTTTTGATTTGATGTATCTGGAGGACACTGAGGACAAAGAAGCATGAGACAGATATGTCAGAGTAAAAACATTAAAAGACTTTTGGACTCAAGACAGGGTTAGACACAGCACACAGGACATTTTAATGTAAACAAACAGAAACATAAGAGATGTTTCATGAACATAAAGACGTAATTGAAGACATTGAGACAGTTTGAAGACATGGATGAGAGACAAAGACAAATTTATATTCAAATATTATTTTAAAAAGAGACATGATGACAACACACAGGAGGACAGCATGTGTTGTTCTAAAGGTTTCATTTTGTTTCCTGACAGTTTGGATGTAAAGAGGATTGAGAAGACAACATCATGTCCCTCAGGTGGACTTATCTCCCGGTTTCACTGGTCCTGGTCCTGGTCCTGACGGGTTCTGTGTCCACAGCTCGCTCTGACAGGAACATGGTGTCTGAGGAGTACGTGGGCGCCACTGTAAACGCCACAGTGCTGGACGGACGAGGAAACACCGTCCACATGATGAGCAGTGACGATGGGACGTATGGACAGAATTCACCCAAAGTGGACACCAGGGGGGTCGTCATCGCACCTGCACCGCATCACGGAGGTGAGAGGAAACACCTGAGGACACAACACACACCTGAGGACACAACACACACCTGAGGACACACCACACACCTGAGGACACAACACACACCTGAGGACACAACACACACCTGAGGACACAACACACACCTGAGGACACAACACACACCTGAAGACACAACACACACCTGAGGACACAACACACACCTGAGGACACAACACACACCTGAAGACACAACACACACCTGAGGACACAACACACACCTGAAGACACAACACACACCTGAAGACACAACACACACCTGAAGACACAACACACACCTGAGGACACAACACACACCTGAAGACACAACACACCTGAAGACACAACACACACCTGAGGACACAACACACACCTGAAGACACAACACACACCTGAAGACACAACACACACCTAAAGACCTGAAGACACAACAAACACCTAAAGACACAACACACAGCTAAAGACACAACACACAGCTAAAGACACAACACACACCTGAGGACACAACACACAGCTAATGACACAACACACACCTGAGGACACAACACACACACCTGAGGACACAACACACACCTGAGGACACAACACTCACCTAAAGACACAAGACACACCTGAAGACACAAGACACACCTAAAGACACAAGACACACCTGAAGACACAACACACGCCTGAGGACACAGCACACACCTGAGGACACAACACACACCTGAAGACACAACACACACCTGAGGACACAACACACACCTGAAGACACAACACACAACTGAGGACACAGCAGCACAAACCTGAGGACACAATACACACCACACGCCTGAGGACACAACACACACCTGAAGACACAACACACGCCTGAGGACACAACACACACCTGAGGACACAACACACACCTGAAGACACAACACACACCTGAGGACACAGCAGCACAACCTGAGGACACAAACACACACACACTGAGGAACACACACACAACCTGAGACACACACACACAGCCTGAGGACACACACACCCTGAGGACACACACACCCTGAGGACACACCACACCTGAGGACACAGCACACACCTGAGACACACGCACACACCCTGAGGACACAACACACACACCTGAGGAACACACAACCTGAAGACACAGCACACACCTGAGACACACACACACTGAGGACACAGCACACACCTGAGGACACACACACACCTGAACACAACACACACTGAGGACACAGCACACACCTGAAGACACAGCACAACCTGAGGACACAACACACACCTGAGGACACACACACACACTGAGAACACACACACCACCACTGAGGACACAGCACACACCTGAGACACAGCACACACCTGAGGACACACACACACACCTGAGGACACACCACACACTTGAGACACACACACCTGAGGACACAACACACACCTGAGGACACACACACACCTGAGGACACACACACACCTGAGACACACCACACCTGAAGACACAGCACACACCTGAGGACACACACACACCTGAGGACACAGCACACACCTGAGGACACACCACACACTTGAAGACACAGCACACACCTGAGGACACAACACACACCTGAGGACACAACACACACCTGAGGACACAGCACACACCTGAGGACACACCACATACCTGAAGACACAGCACACACCTGAGGACACAACACACACCTGAGGACACAACAAACACCTAAGGACACAGCACACACCTGAGAACACAGCACACACCTGAGGACACAACAAACACCTGAGGACACAACACACACCTGAGGACACAGCACACACCTGAGGAAACACCACATACCTGAAGACACAGCACACACCTGAGGACACAACACACACCTGAAGACACAACACACACCTGAGGACACACCACACACTTGAGAACACAGCACACAACCGAGGACACAGCACACACCTGAGGACACAACACACACCTGAGGACACAGCACACACCTGAGGACACACACACACCTGAGGACACACCACACACTTGAGAACACAACACACACCTGAAGACACAACACACACCTGAAGACACAAAACAGACTTGAAGACACAAAACAGACTTGAAGACATAGACATAATTGATTGATGATGACATTTGTTGCTAACTTTTTAAATAAATGATTGAATCTATTAGTTGTTTTAACGACCTGCTTGTTAACCTTTAACCATGACAACGACCGCGGTGAAATGTTTTTAACAAACACGAGCAGCACAACTCCTGAAGATGTACTGAGTGTGTGTGAAGTGTGTGCAGTGTAGTACGTGCGTTGTGTATTGGTATTGTGCAGTGTGTATTGGTGCATGCAGTGTGTTGTGTTGAGACGCTGCGGAGGCTCCAGCAGCTGAAGGTCGCAGTGTCTCTGCTCTGGTGTCAGATTTCTGTCGGATATTGAGGACACTGCAGCTGCAGCTCGTAATGGTGAGCATCTGATCAGAGATCAGTTTCAGCTGCAGCTCAAGACATCAACACATTGTCTGACCTGACCCAGGATGCAGTGAACAGATTTTCAATCAATGAAACCGAATCCATAGAATTCACCTCCATCAGCTGGTCGCTGGTTCGACACCCCCGGTCCGACCAGTGTCTCCTGTCTCTGCTTCACTGTCTTATAAAGTTATTAAATAACAAAATATATAGGGACTAGTTGTAATAATGAAAATAATAAGAGTGATAATTACATAATTACAATGTTATTAATGAGCAGCAACAGTTAATATAATAGTGAAGTGCAGTGCATGAGTTCCCCCAGCGGTCTAGACCTATAGCAGCATAACTAAGGGATGTTTCAGGACCTGATCCAGAACTATAGGCTTCATCAAAGAGCAACGTTTTAACTTTAACCTTAAATGTAGAGATGGTGTCTGACTGTAGAACCCAGAGTGGGAGCTGGTTCCACAGGAGAGGAGCCTGGTAGCTGAAGGTTCTACCTCCTGTTCTGCTCTTACAGACTAGAACCCAGAGAGGGAGCTGGTTCCACAGGAGAGGAGCCTGGGAGCTGAAGGTTCTACCTCCTGTTCTGCTCTTACTGACTCTGGAACCCAGAGTGGGAGCTGGTTCCACAGGAGAGGAGCCTGGTAGCTGAAGGTTCTACCTCCTGTTCTGCTCTTACAGACTGTAGAACCCAGAGTGGGAGCTGGTTCCACAGGAGAGGAGCCTGGTAGCTGAAGGTTCTACCTCCTGTTCTACTCTTACTGACTCCAGAACCCAGAGTGGGAGCTGGTTCCACAGGAGAGGAGCCTTGTAGCTGAAGGTTCTACCTCCTGTTCTGCTCTTACAGACTCTAGAACCCAGAGTGGGAGCTGGTTCCACAGGAGAGGAGCCTTGTAGCTGAAGGTTCTACCTCCTGTTCTACTCTTACAGACTCTAGAACCCAGAGTGGGAGCTGGTTCCACAGGAGAGGAGCCTGGTAGCTGAAGGTTCTACCTCCTGTTCTGCTCTTACTGACTCTAGAACCCAGAGTGGGAGCTGGTTCCACAGGAGAGGAGCCTTGTAGCTGAAGGTTCTACCTCCTGTTCTACTCTTACTGACTCTAGAACCCAGAGTGGGAGCTGGTTCCACAGGAGAGGAGCCTGGTAGCTGAAGGTTCTACCTCCTGTTCTGCTCTTACTGACTCTAGAACCCAGAGTGGGAGCTGGTTCCACAGGAGAGGAGCCTGGTAGCTGAAGGTTCTACCTCCTGTTCTGCTCTTACTGACTCTAGAACCCAGAGTGGGAGCTGGTTCCACAGGAGAGGAGCCTGGTAGCTGAAGGTTCTACCTCCTGTTCTGCTCTTACTGACTCTAGAACCCAGAGTGGGAGCTGGTTCCACAGGAGAGGAGCCTGGTAGCTGAAGGTTCTACCTCCTGTTCTGCTCTTACTGACTCTAGAACCCAGAGTGGGAGCTGGTTCCACAGGAGAGGAGCCTGGTAGCTGAAGGTTCTACCTCCTGTTCTACTCTTACTGACTCTAGAGCCACAAGATAACCTGTATTTTAGGAGCAAAGTGATGGTAACCATGGTAATGCTGTATCTCTTCGGCAGTGGTGGACCGGCAGGGCTGCGACCCCAGCACTCGTTTCCTGGTTCCTCCTCGTAGTGTCCACTGGGTGGCACTGCTGCAGAGAGGAAACTGCACTTTTAAAGAGAAGATACTGAAGGCGGCAGCCTACAATGCCACGGCTGTCCTCATCTACAACAACTCCACCGACAAGACGGTCAAGATGGGACATGAAGGTCAGAGACATTTTACTGTCACTGTGTTAGCAAAGTGTTTAAAGGGGAAATATTCTGATAGTTTTTGGTGTTAAAAAATATAATTTGGGACACTACTTGAAAAGGTTTACAGGCTCCAATGTTTTCCGAAAACTCTTTAGTTTCTTCATACTCTTCCTCTGCAGCTGCTGCAATAGAAGCTCTCAGCTCCTGCCCCCCCACGCTAGAAAGCCCAGTCTGCTCTGACTAGCCAGCAGGTCCAGTCTCTTGTGATTGGTCGCCTGCTTCCAGAGCCTATTAGATGTCACACCCATTGAGTGTGTGTGTGCATGATATCATGCATCAAGCATGACAAACTGGATGTTACAAGCCCAGTAGTAATGGAGGACGTTGTCAAAGCACCCCTTCCAGCGTGTTGGGTCTTTGTATGAAGACTTTACCTACACAAAGCTGTCTGCCACCCCAGATAAAGTTAGAAAAAATCCTGTCAGTTTGAATAAGCATGGGAATGTTCTGAAAAAGATATCGGAATTTAAGAACAATATTCATTTTAATCTGGTCGATAGGCCCAGCCATCGACACAATGTTCCGTATCATGTTTACAATTGTCCAATTTAGATTGTATAAAAGATGAAAAGAGCAAGTAGCCCAAGTGTCGGAAGTTTGAGGTCCCATTCCTTAAGGAAACATCGAAGAGGAAGAGCAGCAGGGTTTAAATGGAAAACCTCAATTACATGCAACTTCAACTTCAATAGGTGGAAGAGACAATACAGTGTCAGTTATATAAAGGACGAGATCATTGGCGTATAATGACACCTTATGAACCCCGTCGCTTCTGATTATTTCCTTAAAGAACCACATGAGATGGCGAGTGGCTCAAATGCTAAATGGGGCCGGGGGGCAATCCCTGTTTTGTTCCCCAGTGCAGAGAAATATAATTTAAATGCATCTCATTTGTCCGAACAGATGCCAAGGGATTGTCAAATATTAATTTGATCCAGGAGAAGAAAGTGGGTCCAAACCCAAGTCTAGAAAGGGTGTGTAGAGGAAGCCCCACTCCATTTGGTCAAAAGCTTTCTCAGTATCCAAGAGGGTTAGGGTTAGGCCTAAGGGTTAGGGTTAACCCTAAGGGTTAGGTTTAGGCCAAAGATGCTGATGCCGGTGTCAATGTGTTGTAAACAAAATCACGTGATCTCAGCAGCAGAGTTAGTTTCATCTCCACCTGAATCCTGTGCAGGATTGAGTCTGAGCAGAGGGTCTCAGCTATATTAAAGGTTGCCTCAGTGTTTGTGGTAACCGACCAGCTGAGAGGGATTCAGTATTTTCAGGATCAATGGGGAAAGTTCCCAGACTGCATACAGTTGATGACTCCCTGAACCTGCTCTGCTGTTAAGAGCTGTCCAGATTAGACTTCTCAGTGTCTGTAACTTTAGACAAATTCCTAACCCTAACCCTACCAAATCAAGTTCAGTGCCACATGTGTATAATATACCATAATATTCAGCAAATATGTCTTTAATTATTTTTTCGTCAGTAACCAGGGAAGCTGAATTGTATTTGAGATATTTGACGAGAGACGTATGACTGGCTTGCACGGTGAGCCAGGAGTCTGGCAGACCGACATTGTGTTGCAGTTTTATACAGTTTACATGATGAATAAAAAAAGATTCTTGTCCTACCTGGTCCTGATCCTGTACTTGTAACTGGTTCTGGTTCTGAGTGAAGGTACTGGTGACACGGTGGCGGTGATGATCACAGAGACGTATGGTAAAGAGATTTTGGCTCACCTGGACAGGAACCTGACAGTCCTGGTCTCTGTGGTTGTGGGTCAACGTGGTCCCACAAAGAACATCAACCGAGGCTCGCTGGTCTTTGTCTCCATCTCCTTCATCGTCCTCATGATCATCTCATCGGCCTGGCTCATCTTCTACTTCATCCAGAAGATCCGATACACCAGCGCTAGGGACCGCAGTCAGGTAACATGCTAACTAGGGTTGGGACGATGACTGACGTTTAGCCAACATCGTGATGCCATCCCCCCCACCCCTGTTTGAACTGACACTGACAGAAGGTTGCAGGTTGCCACGCGCACACTATAACTTCAGTGTCTATATAAGATAGAAAAATATAGTGAAAACCGGATATTGTGTTGATTTTGGGTCTTTTCATACATGTTTGGACCCTAATAAAGTTTTGTTTTTGTTTTTACCTGCTCTGTCAGAGCAAAACCACGCGCGCCTCCATCTCCTCCAGCTCCATATACAGCTAACAGGCTAATATTAACATAACAGGCTAATATACAGCTAACAGGCTAACATACAGCTAACAGGCTAATATTAACATAACAGGCTAATATACAGCTAACAGGCTAATATACAGCTAACAGGCTAACATACAGCTAACAGGCTAATATACAGCTAACAGGCTAATATACAGCTAACAGGCTAATATACAGCTAACAGGCTAACATACAGCTAACAGGCTAACATACAGCTAACAGGCTAACATACAGCTAAAAGGGTAATATACACACCTCCTCTCTTCTGTAGAACAACCCTTATCACCTGACTTGATGATCAGATTTCATCATTAACATGAACAAAAACATTTGTGTTTGATGTTTGTCTATAAAGTTTTTTTTATTTAAATGTTCTCATATATATATATATACTCTGTCCATCTATATCTGTGCTCTATGTCTCTCAGCGTCGTCTCGGTGATGCGGCAAAAAAAGCCATTGGGAAGTTGACAACGAGGACGGTGAAGAAAGGAGACAAGGTAAACGCTGAAATGTGCTTGTTTCACTGTTCAGTCATAACGAGCCTGGTGGGAGGTCGGACGCACAGGGTCAGGTGTTTGTGATGTTGACCTTTAGGCTGTAGGTGGGATGGACGACCACTCTGACAAAAGGTCAAAGGTCACACGAAGCGCAAAGATTAACAGGACAGAGGTGAAAAGATGAATCAGAGACTCAAACCCAAGAGACAAAAGGAAAATGAGTTTTTCAGAGTGAAGCTGTTGATGTTAACGTGTTCTCCTCCATCTGTGTTGTTGTAGGAAACTGATCCCGACTTTAACCACTGTGCCGTGTGTATTGAAGCGTACCAGCTCAACGATGTTGTTCGAATTCTTCCCTGCAAGTGAGTCTGAAAACATCAGAGTTTAAGTTTACTGATGCTCTGTAGGATGATCAGATCAGATAAGATAGAACTTTATTGATCCTTCACCAGGGAAATTCATTTGTTACAGCAGAATGAGGTAGAAAAGAGAATAAAAAAAGATGTATAGAATATGTACGTAATATATACACTTTTCTAGAAAAATATTGTTTGTCAAGAAATGTACTTGATTAAGTGCAGGTGAGGTTGTAAACCTATCCTGATGATGTTTCCTAGTGGAATTATATATAATGTGAATAAAATTGTGCCGAGCACAGAACCCTGAGGAACATTAACGTTGGTGCGCACAGATGACTCCTCATTAACTGGAGTCCGTTCTGATAAATAGGATTTAAACCAGGTTGGGACGGTTCCTTTAATGCCCGTGAACTGTTCTAGTCTCTGTAGTGAGACGTGATGATCGATAGTGTTGAGATCCAACAGGACGAGGACAAACATCTGAGGCTATGAGAAGGTAATTAGTGACTTTAACCAAGGCTGTCTCCGTGCTATGATGAGCTCTAAACCTCGACTGAAAGTCTTCATTTACATCATTTTTCTGGAGAAAGTCACAGCTGATTTGAGAAAGGATTAAATATGAGACATTTGGCATATATGTAACCAGCTCTGTTAACAGGATGGGATGTTCATGATTTACATGAGGTTTTAGGTTTGTATTTTATTAGTTTAGTATTCCAGCATTTCACCTAGGAATGTTTGTGTTTACCTCTCGTTCTCAATAACGAGTTCTCCTCCATCATCTCCGCTTCACTGTCTGTTATCCCTGTGAGCGAGTTGGGCCGGTCCGTGGACTGCATGTGTGAGTGTAAACTCCGCCTCCCCCCAGAGTAGATGAGAGAGACCAGTTCAATGTTTGAGGCACAGATGCGCACTAGTGCGAGCAAGAAAAAGTTTAGTCACACTTCACATTTTTGGTCGCATGTGCGTATGTTTTTTTGTATCTATGAATTATCTCGCGGGCCGGACCAAACACCATCCCTGCTGACCCCAGCCACCTTGGGACGATTACTCTACAGGTCTACCTGCTGCTGCCATCCGGCCTCTGCAGCTCATCCAGGAAGCAGCAGCTCGACTGCTCGTTAACCTGAGTTCACTCACACTCCTCCGCTCCCTTCACTGGTTACCAGTAGCTGCTCGCATCCATTTCAAAACATTAGTACTTGCGTACCGTGCTGTGAACGGATCAGGTCCAGTCTACATCCAGGACATGGTCAGACCTCACACCCCAGCCCGTTCACTCCGCTCTGCATCGACCAATCGGCTTGTTGCTCCCTCGCTGCGAGGGACAGCTGTCACTCAACTACATCACGACTGTTTGCCGTCCTGGCTCCTAAACGGTGGAACGAGCTCCCCATTGACGTCAGGACAGAAAGTCTACACATCTTCCGCCACAAACTAAAAACACATCTCTTCAGACTACACTTTGGATAAAAAAATGTATTTTTAAAAAAGTAGTGATTTAGTAGCACTTATATGTCACTTACTTATAGCACTTTCTTGACGGTTTCTTGAATCAAATTGTACTTTCTTGATTCTTGTTGTTCTGGGTTTGTTCCCTCATGGTTGATGCACTTATTGTGAGTCGCTTTGGATAAAATGAAATGTAATGTAATGTAATGCTCTGATTGGTCACATAATGTGTTTTCAGTCCGTCTCCTCAGACATGTCTCTGTGTCTCTGCAGACACGTCTTCCATAAAATGTGTGTGGACCCGTGGCTGAACGAACACTGCACCTGTCCCATGTGTAAGCTCAACATCCTCAAAGCGCTCGGCATCATGGTGAGTCGCAGATAACATTAACAACTTGCTGTATGGACTGAATGTGACTGATATGTCACCTGTTCTGTGAACCTCTTCAACCAACCCCTGACCCCTTTCCTCTGTTCTCAGACCAGTCTGCCCTGTGTGGACAGTGTGGTGTTGGACGTGGAGCGTCTGGGTGTCAGTCAGGCGTCCAGCAGCCAGAGGACGCTGCTGGGGGACAGCAACCAGCCATCCATCAGCCTGGAGCCACTCAGCCCCCCCCACCCTGAGGCCACACCCAGAACACCTGCTGACATCACCATTGCCGTGACCAGTAAGACCACAGCTCAATACTGAACATTTGAATAGTTGTAGTTGCACTGATGTTCATTGAACACGAACAGCAGTGGTTGCTAATCATTGAATATGGAGTTGATTGATTAATTGATGATCATTCATCTTCTTCTAATGATTAAATGTGTTTAAGGTGAATAATGACATCTATTGCACTTCTGTCCGTCCTGGGAGAGGGAGGCCTCACATGTGTCTCTGAGGTTTCTACCTTCTTTACCTGTTCCTGACTCTTGTTGAGGGTTAAGGGCAGAGGATGTCACACCTTGTTAAAGCCTATGAGACAAATTATGATTTGTGAATATGGGCTATACAAATAAAATTTGAATGATTGATTGATAATGAAACCGATAGTTGATTCTTTACTTTAACCTACTTTAAAGATTGAATTTGAGCAAAATTAGTTTTTTCTTTCGAACCTTTCCCATGATGCATTTCATGACCCCCCAAAGCTTTTATCAAATATATTGTTCTAAATAATCAATTTGTTATGATATAATGTGATTCAAATGATCAATAATTGGAACAATTGTTTCAGCTCTGTGCATCGTGATCAAAATGACTGTGTTTAATGAAATAATCAATTGTTTTTGTTTTGATGACAAATTAACGAATCCCTTTTTCCGTCTCCTCAGGCGGCGGTCACTTCTTCAACAGGAATTCGATGTCTCCTCGCAGCATCGTCAGTGAGATGGAGCTGCCGGACATTCAGGCCTCGCTGGACCTCTACGACGACAACAAGTCATGAGGCCCATCGTCATGTTTACAACCCCCCACCACCACCGTTAGGGACGAGTCTGATAACAACATCCTGGATCAGCATCAATTCTTGACTCAGTTCAGACCTGAATCTTTCATTTTTTAATTTCTCCAGAAGAAAATAAAGAGCTGCTGGTCGATATTCTAATTGAACTGCTTGAGCTTAGGAACCAAAACCTGAACTGGGTTCTTCTGGTAGAGCCTGAGTCATGTTCCTGAAAAAGTTCAGTTAACCTTAAAATCATTCCAGTGTTCCTAGGAAAAGGTTCCTGGAATCCCAAACTTCGTAATAGGTTTCCTCATCGGGTTCCTGGTTTCTAAAAGTATCCTACAAAATTTCCTGAGTTCATTAGGGTTCCTTTGAAAACTTTGTAACCCCCTTATAAATGTTTGAAGTGTTTATTGGATTCTAAAAGGGATCTTTGGTCCCTGGAAAACTGGCTAATATGTTCCTGCATCAGATGAGATGCTTCACCTGGAAATGTTTCTGAGTGCCTAAAAGAGTTCCTGGTTTCAAGTTCCTAAAATGCTTCCTGGAAAAAGCTCCAAAATTATGAGGAAATGTTTTCAGGAATTCTCTAAAAAAAGTTCCCTCGGTTTTTGGTGCTTTAAGATTCTGGAAACTTTTCTGAAAAGAAAATCCAAGTTCAGGGGTTAGGGGTTAGAACATTAGAACGCTCCTGGAGAAGTTGCCGAGTGCCTGAAAGGTTCTTGATGTCTTAAAATGGTTGCTGTACTCCTGTTCCTTGAAATGTTCCTGGAAATATTTCTCAGCTTTTTAGAGATTCTGAGAACTTTTTGACCAGAACCAGAGCAGACGGTCATAACACTGGACCTCCTGATTGGCTGACTGATGATTACATCAGACACTGCTGGACTCTCTGAAGACCTGGATCAGGATCAGAACTCCTTGTCTGTAAATACTGATTGACCTGTTTATCATCAGCCTGGAACCAGAACCTGGACCTGAACCCTGATCCTCTGGAGGAAACAATCATGTGACCCCTGCAGTAGTTGACTCTTGGAACAAAGAGACTTTTGATTTAAAGAAAGTTGTTTCAGGAAACCTTCTCCGTTACACCACACTCTCTTCCTATTGGCTCACAGGTCAGGTGACCCACGATGAGTCCTGGACACGTCTCCTTTGTGTTTCCTGATGTGACGGACTGCTACTTTAAAATGTATTTAATAGCTTCTGAATTACTCAGTGTCTAATAATCAGATGTAAACAGCATTATACAATCTATAACCTGATCAATCGATCGATCAATATAATCTCTGAAGTGACCTGAACTCATCTGTGTCATGTGCTACTGATGATGAAGATGATGAAGATGGTGACAATGGTGATGATGATGATTGTGACGACAATGATCATGGTAACAATGCAATGATGAAGATGATGGTAATGACGACGATGATGGCAATGATGAAGATGATGACCGTGATAACCATGGTAACAATGTGATGATGGTGAAGAGTGGGTTCTCCCTCACTGTCTTTACTGCCTCAACATTAAAGTGTCATTAACATGAACTCTGTCTGTTGAACTTTGAACTTCAACATCGATGCCATGTTACAGGGTTAAGTCTGTTCACAGGATTCATTTCAAAATCATACAAATATCAATACTAAATAGAAAAATTAAAGATGTAAAAATATCAGTATAGAAGTAATACTCAACTACATAATCATAACATTAAAATAATTAATCAAAGATATTAGAATATAATAACCCTATGAAATGAATAATCAATGATATAATCATAGCGTATTCATATAAAATCATTAATCAAATATATAAAAATATCTTTAATATATACACTATACCTTCGAGTGAGCACAGATAAGAAAAATGCATCTATCCTGATGCTCCTCGACGTATCTGCTGCATTTGACTCCGTCTAACCATAACCCTAACCCTAACCATAACCATAACCCTAACCCTAACCATAACCATAACCCTAACCCTAACCATAACCCTAACCCTAACCATAACCATCACGAGATCCTTCACACAGACCAGAAAGCTGGACACTATCACAGGCACAGCTCTAACGTGGTTCAAAACCATAGACGTTCAAAACATAACTTGTTGGCAGGACATATTTTGTTAGTCTCACAAAAGCATGGTAACCTTTTCGGCATTCCACAAGGTTCCATTCTTGGTCCATTATTATTTTGCCTATATATACTAGCACTAGGAAAAATTATTAGTGACCATGGTGTCAGCTATCATTGGTATGCTGATGATACACAATTATATCTATCCATAGTGCCAGATGACTATGATGCTCCGAACCAAGTTATAAATTGCCTCTTCAGCGTGGAAAACTGGATGAGCAACAATCTTTTCAAATTAAACGAAGATAAAACTGAAATTCTTGTAATTGGTAATGGTGATCAGAGACAAAACATTATTAGCAATCTTGGAAGTCTGGCGCATCACAACAAATCAAAAGTACAGAACCTGGGTGTTACACTTGACTCAGAACTAGATTTGAATTCACACATAAACAATGTCACAAAGATTGCCTTTTATCATTTCAGAAACCTTGCAAGACTAAGACCGTATCTGGAAGATACCAAAAAGGTGACTCATACTTTTATACTTTCTTGCCTGGACTACTGTAATGCACTATATTCAGGATTTACACTGGCTTCCAGTGTCACTGAGGATTGATTTTTAAATAATTTTACTTATTTTTAAGTCTCTTAATGGTACAGCACCCTCATACATCGCTGACTGTTTATTGGAATATGTTCCAAACCGTTCCCTCAGGTCTTCTACCGCTGGAAGCAGCTTTCTTGCTCTGGAACAAACTCCCACCACACATCAGACAAGCTTCTTCTGTTGATAGTTTGAAGAAACAACTGAAGACCTATTTCTACAATCTTGATTTTAATTAATTTTATCTGTTTTATTTCTATTCTTTCATTTCTTTTTTTCTTTTTCCTAAGTCTTTGTTTTATTGCTCAGATTTTCTTATTGATCTCTTATTTGATGTCTTTCATTTTATTGATTTTATTGTCAAGCACTTTGAGCTGCATTTTATGTATGAAAGGTGCTGTATAAATACATTTATTATTGTTATTATAAATATCAGTATAGAATTAATGATAACTGATGTAACCCTAACATTAGAATGAAATCATTAATCAAAGATATTAGAACATCAGTATAGAAGTAATAATCAATGATATAATATTAACATTAATATAAAATATCAAACATGATTCGCTTCATATCCAGAAAAACTGAATCTCAAACAACGTGATGACGTTTTCTGTCTCGTCATGATGCAGTGCTCGCAGAGGGCGTGTCCTGTGTCGTCAGACCCGGAAGTGATGTACATTCTTCTGACGTCTCTGAAAACAACATCAGCAGTTCCGTGTTTGTTCCGTTATTTTCCGGTGGAGGGGCAGTAAGTCGGTGCTTTCCGGTGGAGGGGCAGTAAGTCGGTGCTTTCCGGTGGAGGGGCAGTAACTCGGTGCTTTCCGGTGGAGGGGCAGTAAGTCGGTGCTTTCCGGTGGAGGGGCAGTAACTCTTTGATTTTTCCGGTGGAGGGGCAGTAACTCGGTGCTTTCCGGTGGAGGGGCAGTAACTCGGTGCTTTCCGGTGGAGGGGCAGTAACTCGGTGCTTTCCGGTGGAGGGGCAGTAATGGAGGGGCAGTAACTCGGTGCTTTCCGGTGGAGGGGCAGTAACTCTTTGATTTTCCGGTGGAGGGGCAGTAACTGTCGGCCTTCTCCGCCAGGGGGCGATGTGGATCCAACCGGAGGAGGTGCTCCTGGTGGGGGCGCTCTGGGTCTGGGAGCGGGCCAACCCGTTCTTCATTCTGCAGAGGAGGAGGGGGCACGGCCGTGGGGGGGGGCTGTCCGGTGAGTACCTGAGGTCCAGGCTGCATTACCCCTCCAGACATCCAGGGGTCTAAATCCGATGCACTGAGGTTCTGGTCCTGAATACAAATCCAGTTCCCCTGAGCTGTCGACCAGTATCACATGGCCATCATCACATGACCATCATCAGTTCAGCTGCTATGGAGACGGACTTTATGTCACGTGGCTGCTTTCAGATCGTCCATTTTCCTTAGGAACTTTCCTAACTGAGTGAAATGACCTGAAGTGTTTCAGCAGCCGCCATAATCACAACTGTGTGAACTCTCTGAAGGATGAGGAAAGAAGCTTCACTGCTTCCTAACTTATCTCCTTTAGGGTCAGGGTTAACCTTAACCTTAACCCTCTGTAAGTGTCATTCTGTTAAAACAGTAAATTTCCCTATAACTTTGGGCGACAGCACAGAGCACCTTTCTGTCTGTATCTACTGTCTCAATAAAGTTCATAGAATAAATATGCTGAGAGTAAGTGAAGTCAGATTTTCTCCGCATCGAGGAGTGATTTAAACTCTGCTGCTGAAGACTCATTATGATTGGGATTGGTCAGATGTTGCAAACAGCGCCCCCTTTATGTGAGCATGCTCAGGAAAACCCTGTTTAACTGTTCATTAACATGTTCCTCAGAAAATTCAGTCTCCTGAGTCAAGAACTCGACTTCAGTGTGTACATCAATCAAATTCAAATCAATCAAATTTTATTTGTATAGCCCATATTCACAAATCACAATTTGTCTCATAGGGCTTTAACACGATGTGACATCCTCTGCCCTTAACCTCAACAAGAGTAGGAAAAAACAACTAAAAACCCTTTTAACAGGTAAAGAAGTAGAAACCTCAGAGAGAGCCACATGTGAGGATCCCTCTCCCAGGATGGACAGAAGTGCAATAGATGTCAAGTGTAAACATGACCAAGATAAAGGTTTTAGCAGCATTGATAAGGGTAAACAGGTGAATTGGTGGATTAATGTCATTAACGGTCAAGTATCTGAGGAGAAGTACTCCTCTCTGTATCAGCAGTCCTGCTGCAATCATAGTCTATGGTCAGCAGCCAGCAAGATCATGATCCACCATCAGGATTGGATGCCACTATAGTCCACAGTCATTGTGCCACTGCCGCCATCAGGATCCATCATCAGCTGCCACCTCATGGCACATGGCACATGTGTGTTCAATTTTGTCATGTGACTACTTGTTCAGCTCAGTGAAACAGGTATTTAAAAAATAAGTTGAACTGGTCTCTGTCTGTACCTGTCTGTCTCCGTGTATATGTCTGTCTGTCTGTACTTGTCTGTGTGTGTGCAGGTCTCCTGGTTGGGACTCTGGATGTGGTTTTGGACTCAAGTGCTCGAGTGGCTCCTTACAGAATCCTGTTACAGACATCAGAATCTCAGATCTACTGGAACATCGCCTGTGGTGAGTCCACCCGACTGGACTGGACTGAACTGGACTGGACCGGAGCAGAGTGTCAGCAGTGGGAGTAGCTGAGTGTTTGTTGACCCTCGGCTGTGTCTTGCAGGCTCGTCCAGGAAGGAGATCACGGAGCACTGGGATTGGCTGGAGTCCAACCTGCTGCAGACCATCTCCATCTTTGACAATGATGAAGACGTCACCACCTTTGTCAAAGGGAAGATCTCTGTATGTCATTCCTTCCTTATTCTCTTCACTGTTCCTCTACCTGTGTACCTGTCAGTGAGTGATGTCACTTCCCACAGGGCATCATTGCGGAGGAAAACCGGCTGAAGCCGGGAGCGGAGCAGGAGGAGGATTGTGGGAAGTTTCGGGAGGCAGAGCTGAAGATGAGGAGGTTGTTCGGGATGCCTGATGAAGAGAAGCTGGTGAATTATTACTCCTGCAGCTACTGGAAAGGAAGAGTCCCGCGGCAGGGCTGGCTGTACCTGTCCGTCAACCACCTGTGCTTCTACTCCTTCCTGTTGGGCAAGGAGGGTACGAGCGGCCAATCACAGGCCAGAGTTTAATCCAGAGTTTTTAGTGTGTAGAACAGGAAACTCTTAATATTAATGTAGAGATGTTATTGTACCATATTGTTGTTGTTATTGTCCCACCCCCCAGTGTCCCTGGTGGTGCCGTGGACCGAGGTGACCCAGCTAGAGAAGAACGCCACCTTGTTGTTCCCAGAGAGCATTCGTGTCAGCACTCGTCACACTGAACATTTCTTCTCCATGTTCCTCAACATCAACGACACCTTCAAGCTGATGGAGCAGCTTGCCAACATCGCCATGCGTCAGCTGCTTGACAACGAGGCGTTTGCTGCCGACTGTTCGCTGCCCAGACCCTGCAAGACACTGAAGAACGTGTCTGCGCTGAAGAGGTCTCACTCAGCTCAGTAATCGTGCACCAAGATTACAGGGTTCACCTGTTATCATATGTACAGTGTGTGCGCACGTCTTTTTGTGTTGTTTGTTTTTGTTGTTTGTCTGTTTTTCAATCAAATTTTATTAGCATAGTCTCATATTCACAAATCACAGTTTGTATCATAGATCTTAACAAGAAGCAACATCCTCTGTTCTTAACCCTCAACAAGAGTAAAAGTACCAAAATTATTAACATGAAAAACCATAGAAACCTGAGAGAGTCACATGTGAGGATCCCTCTCCCAGGACGGACACAAGTACAATAGATGCTGCATGGTTTTTATGTGTGTTTGGTTGTTGGCAGGGATCTGGATGCGCGGGCGAAGAACGAGCGTTACCGTGCAATGTTTCGTCTTGTGCAGGACGAGCGTCTGGACGGACACACGGACTGTACGCTGTGGACACCGTTCGCCAAGATGCACGTGGTCGGACAATTGTATATTTCCAACAACTACATCTGTTTCAACAGCAGAGAAGAAGATCTGTGTCAGCTGATCATTCCACTCAGAGAGGTAAGTAATCATGTGCTTTGGCCCTGTACTACGAAGCAGAATTTGTGGTTATTGGAGTAACTTCAGGTTGTTTTCAGTCCTACAAAGCTCATTCACTTCTTATCGGGGTAAATTACCAAGGTAACTGATGTTGAACGGCTAACCTTCTCCGAAGTAGGGGGGTCTTCCATCAAAGTGGCTCAACATTAATCCTGGCTTACTTTGATAAGTCTGACTTATTTAGGTGAGAGATCCATGACTCTGTCCTAAATTAATTCCTGCTCAGGCACTATGGTAACTTATGCTTCAGAGCTAGCCTGCTCTGTACCAAGATTACAGTCTAGCTATGTTTAGCTGTCTCTCAAAGAATGTCAGAAAGGTGGAAACAAGTTGTCGAAAGACAATTCCGCAAATTGTTTTGTCACGCTGACACTCTAATGCCTGTGATCAGAATAATTTAAAAAACAAGTGTGAATACAAGGTTTCCACGACAGATAAATGATCGATTAATTGCGCCACTGTTTCAGGATCAGAACAGAAGCAGCGGTTGGTTTGTGCCATGTCCTCCACACTCCTGCTGACCTGCACTTACTTTACACTTTAACTATAAACCGACACTCATCACAAGTTATCAGGACCTGAGCTGTACTGAAGTTAATTTTGTGTTTGTTTGATTCACTCCAGAGTTTATGAGACAAAAATTGTTATTGTGTCAGGCCTACCTTAATATTTTTAATAATGCACCAAGTTATAGGTTTCCTTGTTCAGTTTTACATATCCAAGCAAAATTGGTATTGTACAAGGAAATATCCTTACCTGAATAGATATTTAATCAGATCGAATCAAGACCTTGTGAATCGGAATCGATTAATAATAAGCAATAATTTAGTGTGTCCCTCGAAGGATGTCATGAAAATTAAAATGGCCCTTGACAGAAAAAAGGTTCCCCACCCCTGACTTAGCCTGACTGTGTTTCTTAGGTTAAGTTCAGCTGGGTAAGTGAAAGATATCCTGGGTCAGTGTTTCCCCTAGGTTTACAGCTTGGGGGGGCGGGGCGGTGGGGAACCTGTGTGCGCGCGCGCGTGTCAGTGTGTGTGTGCGCACACTGACACGGGGGGGCGGGGGGGGCCGTTGGCGGGGCGGGGCGCCCCCCTAATATAATGGTAGGGGAAACACTGGGTAAGTTGAACTCACTTCATAGTACAGGCGCCAACATGAGTTTAAATTATTTTAATAGAAACATATATCTAACAATAAATCTTCAATCTTATTGATTGATTGATTTGTATGTGTTGAGTGTTGATGTTTCCAGTATTTTACCCATAATCCTCTGCTCCTCAGGTGTCCATTGTGGAGAAGGCGGACAGCAGCAGTGTCTTACCATGCCCTGTCTCAATCAGCACCAAGAACAAAATGAATTTCCTGTTTGCCAACCTCAAAGACAGAGACTTCCTGGTTCAACGCATCTCCGACTTCCTACAGCGAACACCTGACAGTGCTTGGGGCAACACCAGCCCGCTGTCTCTGATTGGTCACTCGGTATGTCACTCATTGTCATAAGCGGTTTTCAGACATGAAGTCTGTAAAGTAGTGGCAGTGCCACTCACTAATCACTATTTAGTCAAATTTTTTTCCCACAATGCAATGTGAAAAGTCGTGTACATACGATGGTCACTAGCTGAGCAATATATCCCATCATGCATTGTGCTCTAATAAGGAGTCAGGGCAGCAGGAACAGCCCGACCTGTCGTATAAATGTAAATAACTGAGACAAACAAGTTTATATCTACATTTAAAGATGATCATTCAACTTTTTAAACTAAAAGTATTATTACTAAGTATAAAATAAACATTTAAAATTATGGTGAACATTCACGTTCACCCTTTGAATAGACGAAAATAGATTTTCACTCTTTGTGTGTGTGTGTGTGTGTGTGTGTGTGTGTGTGTGTGTGTGTGTGTGTGTGTGTGTGTGTGTGTGTGTGTGTGTGTGTGTGTGTGTGTGTGTGTGTGTGTGTGTGTGTGTGTGTGTGTGTGTGTGTGTGTGTGTTCCCAGACAGCGCATACACACACACATGCCCCACCACCCCCGCACCCACTCCCTCCCTCAGGGACACAGCAGTGAGATCAGAGCTCGTGCACGTGAAGCAGCCGCTCAGTGACTCTGTAGAAGTGAAACACAGAGTTCCTCTGGTCTCAGCTGCTCTGGGATCAGCTGCTTCAGGAGCAGCAGCTGCAGCTGGTTGGTACCGAGCTGGACTTCCTGTGTCCTCCTCCACTCGGCTCTCACTGGAACTAATACACACTCCTCACTAGTTCTCAGGACCTGATCAGCACAGGAAGTCACTGAGTGTTGGTTTGATTCCAGTTCATCAGACTCAGTGAAACATCATAAGACAAAGAGACCCGTCAATCGATTGTCCCACCTCCGCATAACATCTCCCTGAATCCATAACACATGAACTGTGAACCTGAACCAGTTCAGTTTAAGTGTGAACTGGCACAACACTGCATACCTGTGTGAGCAGCTTTTCTCTGTGATGAAGATGAACAAAAACCCAGAGGAGTCGTCTCACTGATGCACACCTTCACTCCATCTTTTCCACAGCACAGGACCTAACCCCAAAAATGAATGAACTGGCAGCCAAGAAAAGATACCAAACATCTGGCTCTGGTACATGAATGTACATAAAAGAGGAATGTAGCTTACCTAAATATGTTTTCTTTTCGCACTTTATCCAATATCCTGTCTATACTGTTTAATAAATGTTGACCCGGTTTGGCCCTCGACGTAGTTCTCTGTGATTGAGTTTGACACCACTGTACTACGTCATAACCCTGCGACAATGACGTAATTACTGGCACAGAAAATTATCCGAGTTGTGTCTGAAAGTGTTTTTTTCCTGATCCTCTGTCGTCTAATCAGAGAGAAGAGTTGATTTAATTTACCTTTCATTATGATTTTTTGTCCTCAGGTGTCTTCCAGTGTCCCTTCCTCCTCATCTGGAGGATCTGAGTCTGCCCACAGGGGGCGCCAGTACCACCCCGGTCTGCCCACAGCCAGTCAGGGTCTGCTGCAGCTCTACTACCAAGACACTCCAGAGGACCTGGGTCCCAAAGCCGTGAGTTCATGTCCCAGAATGGATCCATGTGGTACCGTGCTGAAGTTCTGGTTCTGTTACTGAGTAGAACTGTTAGATGTTGATCAGTAAAACTTGATGTGTAACATGAAGTTCGTCCTCTCCCCCTTACCTCCCCTGCAGATGAAGGAGAAGATGAAGGAGGAGTCGTGGAACATCCATTTCTCAGAGTTTGGTCGAGGAGTTTGTATGTACAGAACATCAAGAACCAGAGAACTGGTTCTCAACGGGATCCCAGAATGTCTGAGAGGAGAGCTGTGGTTACTGTTCTCTGGTCAGTGTCCATTCATTCATTCATTCAATAACTCATTAGCTCATTCATTAATTCATTAATTCATTAATTCCTCGTTCATTCGTTCATTCGTTCACTTAGGGGCACAAAATGAGCTGGTGACCCACCCAGGTTACTATGGAGACCTGGTGGAGCAGGCCATGGGGCTGTGTTCATTGGCGACAGAGGAAATCGAGCGCGACCTCCATCGATCGATGCCTGAACACCGAGCGTTCCAGAACGAGACGGGCATCACCGCGCTGCGCCGCGTCCTCACCGCCTACGCCCATCGCAACCCCTGCATCGGATACTGTCAGGTCATTATGTCACATAAAATATATTATTTAAAACTGGTAACAATTAAAATAACGGCAGGTGAAATATTATAATAATACAACTTTTCATTAAAAGAAATTGTAAAATATTTGATCTTTAAAAAATAATTAGAAGGGAGTGGCTGTGGTTACACACCTGTCAATCGTGTAGGCCATAGCCCCTGGCCCTTCAGTATATACATTGAATAAAGACTGAGGTTATCTGCACCCCCTACAGGCCATGAACATTGTCACCTCTGTCCTGCTTCTCTACTGTACGGAGGAAGAAGCCTTCTGGCTGTTGGTGGCGCTGTGTGAGCGAATGCTGCCCGACTATTACAACACCAGGGTTGTAGGTCAGTAACAGTCTGTGACCTCTGTGACCACCAGCTCAGATGAGAGGGGGCGCTGTGTGACATAGTGTGTGTTCCTGCAGGAGCTCTGGTGGATCAGGGTGTGTTTGAGGAGCTCACCCGGGCGTTCCTCCCCCTGCTGTACGAACACATGCAGGACCTGGGCGTCATCTCCACCATCAGCCTGTCATGGTTCCTCACCCTCTTCTTGTCAGTAATGCCGTTTGACAGCGCTGTGCTATTGGTCGACTGCTTCTTCTACGAGGGCATCAAGGTCATCTTCCAGGTACTAACCCACTAGTTACTGACTGCTTATTGGTTAAGTACTAACTGGTTACTGACTGGTTGCATCTCTCTTTTCCTCTGACCTCTGCCACCTGTAACTACACTACTTCCTTACTCTGAATTTACCTCCAGGTGGCGCTGACTGTACTCCATGACAACATGGACGCCCTGCTGTTCTGCAGTGACGAGGGAGAAGCTATGACCATCCTGGGCAGGTACTGACAGACTGGACAGGTAGAGAGTTGACAGGCAGAAACAGTGGACAGGTACAGACGGAATGGACCGCTAGAGACAAGGTGGACAGGTAGAGACAGTGGACAGGTAGAGAGTTGACAGGCAGAGACAAGGTGGACAGGTAAAGAGTTGACAGGAGGAGACAGTGGACAGGTACTGACAGACTGGACAGGTAGAGAGTTGACAGGCAGAAACAGTGGACAGGTACAGACGGAGTGGACAGGTAGAGGCAAGGTGGACAGGTAGAGACAGTGGACAGGTAGAGAGTTGACAGGCAGAGACAAGGTGGACAGGTAAAGAGTTGACAGGAGGAGACAGTGGACAGGTACTGACAGACTGGACAGGTAGAGAGTTGACAGGCAGAAACAGTGGACAGGTACAGACGGAATGGACCGCTAGAGACAAGGTGGACAGGTAGAGACAGTGGACAGGTAGAGAGTTGACAGGCAGAGACAAGGTGGACAGGTAAAGAGTTGACAGGAGGAGACAGTGGACAGGTACAGACGGAGTGGACAGGTAGAGACAAGGTGGACAGGTAGAGACAGTGGACAGGTAGAGAGTTGACAGGCAGAGACAAGGTGGACAGGTAAAGAGTTGACAGGAGGAGACAGTGGACAGGTACAGACGGAGTGGACAGGTAGAGGCAAGGTGGACAGGTAGAGACAGTGGACAGGTAGAGAGTTGACAGGAGGAGACAGTGGACAGGTACAGACGGAGTGGACAGGTAGAGGCAAGGTGGACAGGTAGAGACAGTGGACAGGTAAAGAGTTGACAGGTACAGGCGGAATGGACCGCTAGAGACAAGGTGGACAGGTAGAGAGTTGACAGGCAGAGACAAGGTGGACAGGTAAAGAGTTGACAGGAGGAGACAGTGGACAGGTAGAGATTGGACAGGTGGACATAAAATGTGTTTGAATGCAGGTACCTGGATAATGTTGTGAATAAACAGACAGTGGCCCCGCCCATCCCTCACCTGCATGCCCTGCTGACGAGCGGAGATGTCCCCCCACCTGAAATCGACGTCTTTGACCTCATCAAGTCATCCTATGAGGTAATTTATCTGTCTGTCCATCTATTCCTCTATCCCTCTGTCTGTCCATCTGTCCAAACATATGTCAGCTTCTGTCTCCTGAGACAGTTTCTTCTTCTCTGAGCAGAAGTTTGGTAGCCTGCGCTCTGATGTCATCGAGCAGATGAGGTTTAAACAGAGGTTAAAGGTCATCCAATCCCTGGAGGACACGGCCAAGAGGAGTGTGGTACGTCCTGTTAGCGTGCTAAAAGAGAATGCTAACATGCTAATGCAGATGGAGTGTTTATACATGTGTGTGTGTCCAGGTGAGGGCGATGATGACGGAGTCAGCATTCAGTATCGACGAGCTCGAGGACCTCTTCTGTCTCTTTAAGGTAAAAACAAGAATCATTCAGCGGTGCATCAAAGTGGCCATTGTAATTTATAGATAGATAGATAGATAGATAAATACTTTATTCATATACTTCTGAGCTAACCTGCTCCGTACCAGGATTACGGTCTTGCTCTGTTTAGATGTGTCTCAAAGAAAGTCAGACAGGTGGAAAAAAATTGTCAAAAAAAGGTTACTTGCAAAGGTTTTGTCACGCTCATGCTCTTAATATCTTTGATCAGAATAAACTGAATAATTCTAAACTTTTTACTCATGAAAAAAATCAATTTCGTCAAAGTTTTGTTGAATCTTTTATTAGTTATTATTTTCAAGCCGTTAAAAGTGCAGTGATTCCGTCGTCTCCTGCAGTAAAATGCAAAGTTAAACCTAATTCAAAAAGGCAGACGTGTGTAAAACCTGATTTGATTTGGTGTGAACTCTTTGTTCCTGTGGTTCTGTAGCTGCAGAAGATTTTAAATCATGAATGAACTTCAGCATGTTGTGACTCTGCAAGAACATAATGTCTCACTGAGATATAACGTACAAGTGTTAGTGAGGATCATCACAGACTCAAACCTGTGGAGTTAAACTAGTCAAAACCTTGGACATAGAGCCCCCCCCCCCCCCCCCCCATCACAGATGTGCCCCCCCTCTATTCCAGCACCTCTGCAGCTGTAAGGCATCAGCTGGACGTCGCCCTCTAGTGGCTGTGGCATCTTTTTATGGCTAAAAGATTCATATCTACAGATTTACTTCTGTTTAAAACACACTCTTCACTTTTCATTAGAGGCGACCTATTTGTTTACATTTGTATTTGTTTGTTGTGTTGACTTGTTTTCAATCAATAAATCAATCACATTTATTTTTATAGCCCATATTCACAAATCACAGTTGTCTCATAAATAATATATCATATAATATATCATATATAGATGTTAACAAGGAGCAACTTCCTCTGTTCTTCACTCAACCAGAGTCAAATAGAAACTTCATGATCAGTGAAGGAAGCTCAGTCCCATGTGAGGATCCTCTCCCAGGACACAAGTCCAACAGACGCTGATGGAACTGAACACATCAACACAACAACACATCAACACATCAACACATCGACACAACAACACAACAACACATCAACACAACAACAGGATTCACTACATGAGAAGAACCCGTTTGTAACTTAATGTTTAAAGTGTTTATACAGAATGTCTGATGGAGATGAAGGAGCAGAGGAACTGAGGAGTTCCTGATGGGAGAAGATGTGAGGAGACGTGTTGTGTATCCAGAAGTCTTGTTGTTGTCATAGTCCATAATCATGATCCACCATGATTTTTGTTTATTTGTTACATTTATTTGTTTATATTTGTTTTGTTTGTTGTGTTGATTCATTTTTGTTTGTTTTTGTTTATTTGTTACATTTATTTGTTTATATTTGTTTTGTTTCTCTTCAGTCCAAACACATGACGAGTTGTTACTGGGGCTCCAGCAGTTCTGCAGCCGAACGTCATGACCCCAGTCTTCCGTACCTGGAGCAGTATCATATCGATCTGGCTCAGTTCTCTCAGCTGTTCTCTGCGCTAACCCCCTGGGTCTGTGGAAGCCACACCCCCTCTCTGTCAGCCCGCCTCTTCAGACTCCTGGACCAGAACCAGGACGGACTGGTCAACTTCAAAGAGTTCGTCACCGGACTCAGTGAGTCCACTTCCTGTAAACCCTAGTTCTGGTTTCCGATGGCTCTTACCAGGGGGGATATTTCATCTCAGTGGTGCAATTCCTGAGGGAATACATACAATAGTAGAGAAGCAACACCCATAGTGTCAGATATAGCTTATAATATTAATTATCTATTAATTGGCTGCAAGGACCCTTTTTGGATTGCTTTGAATACTTTTCTTCTTCTTCTGTTGCAAAATAAATTGCATGTAAACATACTCAGAAACTAACCCTATTACTTTTGCCTAGAAAAATGTAATTTGGCTCACATGTGTATCATGCCCAAAACGCACAAATAATCCTCTTGCCCTTGCCACACCCATCAGGAAGTCGGCCATTTTGGATTAAACATGCAAATTTGGCGTGATTTGGGGCGTTTTGACATGTGCTACAAAATCCTACTCCTACAGATTTCATCCGATTGACTTCAAATGTATTTTTTGTGATGGAGGGACTTTCTGAGTTTTAGTCAGGGGGTGTGGCCGTGGCCTGATTGTGAATTTCAATGATTTGCTCTGAAACAGGAAGTGCTTTTAACATCAATGTATATTGTCCAATCTGCCTCAAACATCACATGTACGACAAATGTCCCGCTTTGAACAGATCCATATGATAATATTCAATTATAGTCATAGCGCCCCCTAGCTGTAACAGGAAATGTCATATTTTACATTTAGGAAGTTCTTATAGGCCTTACAAAGGGCTTAAGAAGAACACTTCGTAGGACGGAAAATGAAACATGATGTTACCTTGATAACCACAAATCCTGCTCTTCGTAGTACAGGGTCTAGATCAGGGGTGCCCACACTTTATAGGCTTGTGAGCTACTGTTGAAATGAGCAGCTCAGCAAGATCTACTGACCAAATAATGTTGGTAGCCTCCGCCGCCACGCCCCCCCACCCCATACCAACATTTACTGAAATAACAGCAAGTGAATGCCTTCACCTGTCTCTTTCTCAGCTCACTTTTCAGAGGGAAGTCAGTGCCGTAGTTTTTGTGAACCATCCGAAAATGACGCTCGGGTACCTCAATGGGCGCGTCGGTAAATTAGCCGGAGCGTCCACGTGACTGCCTCATGACCAATCGTGCATGCGTGAGGCGATCGACCCGCACTACCTTCGGCGTATTGGGAACCCCTGGTCTAGATCATATGATCATCCTGATCAAAACATTATCCTTGTAAGTTTTCTTATCCAGCTATGAGCGTGTTCATGTGACAGAGGCCGAGTCGTCTGTAGGATTGAAAACTTTGAATTAAATATGAAGTTAACCCTGCTTCAAAAAACACGTGAGAACATGGTTCTCTCAGTTCATGTGTTCTCTCTGTTTCTACAGGTGGGATGTCTCATGGAGACATGATGGAAAAACTTAAACTGTTGTACAAGCTCCACCTCCCCCCAGGTAACCCTTGGACCCCACATCACATGTGACCTTGACACAGGATCAAACATGGTGGTCTGGTCTGACCAGTTACCCAAGAACACCAAATAATTTCATCAGTTTATTCATCTATCAGTTTGTTTGTTTATTGGTCTTTGTCTTTTGTCCTCATGTGTTTGTTTATATATTTGTTTGTTGGTGTTTAAGCTCTGTGTCCTGAGGAGGCAGAGTCTGCTCTGGAGGCGACACACTTCTTTAAAAAGGATAAACAACGAGGTGAAAACTGATCAAAATATAAATAAACACGTGTTTAATATATTTACACTGTATAATATTTATATAAAGTCGTTATATCAATATAATATAACAATATACATATAAATATATGTGTATATATTATATATATATATATATATAAATACATTTTTTTAATGTATGTATAAAGTATGTCATTCATTAATCTGTTTCTTTTTCTCCAGAATCTCACTTCCTGTCTGATCCGGACTCTTTGCAGGAAGTGGCCATAGGTTTGTGATGCTGTGATTGGACAAAACCTTTAGTTTCTCCCCTGGCAATGATGTCATATATAATGAGCTCACCAGCCCTGCTGTGATACCTGCAATATGACATCAATGGTGGGGGCGTGGCCAGAGGCCAAAGATCAGAACAGGAATTATGACGTCACTTGAACGAACACTCGACATCTCAGTGACTCACACTGTTATTGATTGATTGATTGATTGATTGATCTCTGTAAACAGGTGAGGAGGGGAAAGATGCAGCTGGAGACCGTGAGGAGAAGAAAGGTAAATGATGAAGTTTAGGTCAATGTTGCAGGCGGTTCGTCCACTCTGAGGTTCCTGACCTTTGACCTGTGGTGTGTTTCAGAGGAAAAGGTGAAGGACTACAGGTACTACCTGAGGATGTGGGCCAAAGAGAAGGAACCCAAGTCAGAGACCATCAAAGACCTGCCTCGCATGAACCAGGTAAGAACGTGTCAGGTGTTCGCTAAGGTTGAGGTGTGTACATGTGTTAACGTTTGTGTGTGTGTGTGTGTGTGTGTGTGTGTAGGAGCAGTTCATTGAGTTGTGTAAGACTCTGTACAACATGTTCAGTGAGGAGCCTCTGGAGCAGCAGCTTTATCACTCCATCGCCACTGTGGCCAGTCTGCTGCTGCGCATTGGCGAGGTCGGCAAGAAGTTCAACAACGGAACCAAAAAGATTGAGATCGCTGCTGCACAGGCTCCGCCCCCTTCTCAGAGGGAGGAGGGGCCTGGTGAGGGGGGGTCAGGTGAGTCCCGGTTGTGCGAGGCGCTAGCTGACGCCCACCTGGAGCCGCAACCTCTGCACATGTCCGACGAGGAAGCCAAAGATGACATGTCACTGTCGTCATACTCAGTGGTGAGTTCCAGCTCGCTGCAGTGCAAGGACATCGCAGACGACACAGTGCTGATTGGTGGAGAGCAGCGACAGGGCAATGTCTTGGATGTTGATTGGTCAATCACCTTTGAGCAGGTACTTGCGTCACTGCTGACGGAGCCACCGCTTGTTGATTACTTTGAGAGGAAGGTGGACATCCAGAGCAAGATCGTCAGCTGTAAGACTCAGCGGGCAGTGGAGCGCCAGATTAGCTCCACCTCCGACCATGAAATTACCCAGCAGTCTGTCTGACTCGCCTTTATCTGTCCTGACCCTAACCCTAACCCTGATCTGTTAATCCTGTATAAAGTCTCAGCACTAACAGTTTTTAATGTCCAAACATCTCATCAATTAATACAAAATCTTGCACAGGAGGTTGATGTCAAAAACAGGAAACAGAAAGTTTAGGAATATAAAGTGAGAAATAATAAAGGTCACTTTATTTAGAGGAAATAAAATTGGTGTTCAATGTTTTTATTGACAGTTTCTTAAATTAATCATCAGATCAATAAAGTCACAAATCGTTCACCGGGTGAATTCACACCTTTTATTTTGATGTGTGTGATGACGCTGTTCACTTCCTGTTGACTGATGATTTCAGAGGATTTTAAATCAATCGTGTTGATCTGTATTGTTCTAATAAACACTACTTCTTTTTTGGTGTCCTCTGGATTTAAAACTAAAAATATGAAGTTTTATTTTCTGATAATTTTTATTGTTTAATATTTTATGTTTGTGTTTTTTTTTTACACTTTCACACAAATATTAAAATCTTCACATTAATGTTTATTGTATGAAAACAAAGTAAAATCACTCTGTTTATTTTTCTCTAGTTTTGATAAAGGTGTTGGCATCTTTATCAATATGTCAAATTATTGATCATTAAAAACTAATTAACTATGAACAATAAGTGACTGGACTTAATGACTGATTACAAATAAAGTTTCTAATAAATAAAACAATGATTAATTTAAACGAAGCAGCTGATAAACGAACAGATGCGATTTATAGACTGAATCTCTCTAGCGCCTCCTTCAGGACAGTGTTGGAAGCAGCAGAGACTCCAGTTGGTTAAAGAGACAACATTGTACGTCATATTACATCATGAAGACGCCAAAGTAGGAGTTAATTTGTAAATTTTTAATGTTTATTTTCTTAATGACCGAAAAAGATCCACGTCAGAATGTTCCAGAGAGAATAGAAGTCATGTTATTAATAATTCATGAATTATTATGCATTTATTTGCTGAAATCTATGTGTGACGACAAACAAATCCTTTTCATTTCATTTGTTCATTTTTGAATTTGTATCAGAAAAGAGACATTTCATTCTTCTCTGTTCTGATTCTCATTCTGAAGGAAAATAAGCATTTCGATAGTTTGTTCTCTTGAG
Organism: Reinhardtius hippoglossoides; assembly: GCA_006182925.3. Classification (NCBI taxonomy): domain Eukaryota; kingdom Metazoa; phylum Chordata; class Actinopteri; order Pleuronectiformes; family Pleuronectidae; genus Reinhardtius; species Reinhardtius hippoglossoides. Next base: position 27,526,061 of record CM031676.1, read on the forward strand.
GATCTGGATGTCAACATTGTTCACAGATATAATATATAAACATTATATAATAATGATATCATATCCGTCAGTGGAATGACACACAATCTTCCTTCAATGTGTTTGACTTGATGTCACTGAACTGATTATAGATTATTAAAATGTTTTCATCCTGATTCTTTGTGCTGTCCTTTTTTATTTTTCACTTTTAATTAGATCTAAAAAAATTATCTCCTCGTTTATTCATTTATCTTATTTTATTCTTCAGTAAAAATAATTTCCAACGTCAAGGACTGTACTTTCTTGTTTTGTACTTCTTTTTTGAAGTACCATGAAGTTCCTCCGGCCTTTGGGGGGCGCTCTGACGTTAAATGCTCATCGATCCCGCCTCGACGTAAACTGTGACGTGTCATCACGCTGCAAATAGTACCGCGAAAAATCCCTCGGACTTCGACCGTCGACACCACAACAAGAACCAGAATCAGAACCAGAACCAGGATCAGACCCGTTTGAAGACGTCATGGTTCAGGAGTTTCATGTCGTTCGATGTTTCACTTGTGAAAAGTTCCAGGTTCAACAGGTAACACACACACACACACACACACTTTGTAAGTGGGGCGGCTGTGGTTGAGGGGGTAGAGCGGCGCGTGTGTGTGTGGTGTGCGTGCGCGCGTGCGTCTATAAAAGATCTTTATAAATACAAACCACTTCATTAGTTTAAAAACTGCCCTGCGCCGTGTCTGTCAGGTGAACGAGGTCACTCTCTGCCCTGCGCCGTGTCTGTCAGGTGAACGAGGTCACTCTCTGCCCTGCTCCGTGTCTGTCAGGTGAAGGAGGTCACTCTCTGCCCTGCTCCGTGTCTGTCAGGTGAAGGAGGTCACTCTCTGCCCTGCTCCCTGTCTGTCAGGTGAAGGAGGTCACTCTCTGCCCTGCTCCGTGTCTGTCAGGTGAAGGAGCTCACTCTCTGCCCTGCTCTTTGTCCCTCAGGTGAAGAAGGCGACCAGGTGGAGCTGTAAAGTTTGTGGAGAGAAACAGTCCCTGCTCAAGGTCAGAATATTAATATTACTTTTAAACTGTTGAGGCAGTTTCAAATCTAAACTTCATCACAGAAGAAAGTTTGAAATCTTAAATGTAAAGCGGGTTCCATACTTGAAGAGCCTGAGGTTCCACCTCCTGTTGTCGGGTTAGGGGTTCGAGAACACAGTGAGTCTGCACGGAGACACAACTGATCTGATGGATAATATCAACTATTTAAAAGTCGTGTGTAAGATTCAGGTGTAAGATTTTATATTAAAAAATCCTAGTGGCGTGTTTCATCTAAATTGTACGAATTGTTGTTTTCTTTACTCTGAAATGTGCCCTTTATATTTAAATACTTTATATTTAAATACTTTATATTTACATCAGGACCGGTCCTCTCTACAGAGGCCGCCATGTTTTTTACAGTAGCCCAAACTGGACAAACTAAACCTTTTGAGTTTTTATGACAACTGAAGCTGCCACAGGTTCTTTTTCATGTTTGGAAGGGGGGGGGGGTATTCAGCTGCAACAACTGCGACTTGCAAATATGCCCCCCCCCCCTGCTTTTTGTTCAAATCAACATTGCTGTCACGTGCTCCTCTTTAGACTGAGAGCGGGGTGGAGTCCACACACACACACACACACACACACACACACACACACACACACACACAGCAGAGCAGAAGCTGGTTGGTACCGAGCTGGACTTCCTGTGTTCTCCTCCACTCGGCTCTCACTGGAACTAACACACACTCATCACTAGTTCTCAGGACCTGATCAGCACAGGAAGTCACTGAGTGTTGGTTTGATTCCAGTTCATCAGACTCATTGAAACATCATGAAAAGGACTCGTCAACATGTTCAGTCCAACACGAGACGCAGGGCTCAGTGTTAAAGTGAATATAGCGACAGATACATGATCCGACACCATAGATTAATAACTAAATACATGATCGTAAGTTTGTCATCTAAATCATAACCATCCTGTTTACCGAGCTGGTTACATATATCCTGTGTCAAATGTTTAATATTTATTCAAGAGCAATTTTTGTTAACAGAGCCATTTTATTTGTTGTTTTGGTTGTGTGGTTTGTTTTATTTATTGAGGATATATAATATTTTAAATTCTAATTCAAATGTCAGACTGAATACTCTTAAGAATTGAAAGTTCATTGCTCTTTGAAAGGCTTTACTTGCAGGATTATGATCTAATATTTAAAAAATGTCAGTGGTAAGAAATGTTTTCCAAACGATGACAATATCATTTATCTCAATAATTTCTGGTTCAATATATCATCCAACAAAATTTGTTGTCATGACAGACGTTAATATTTTTAACAATGCACCAAGTTAAAGGTTTCCTTGTTCAGTTTACAGCTTTGGTTGTCTTATAATTTCTTTCATATCCAAGCAAAATTGTTATTGCAGACTGAAATAGCCTAAACTGAATCAATATTGAATGGAATGTTAACCTTGTGAACCCTTCTCAGCACAGATGAGGATTAGATATGATGAGGGTCCCTGCATGTGGACCCAGTCGAGGACCTGATTAGAATCAGTCTTGAGGGAACGAGCTTAGCAGACGAGGGTCAGAGCCAAAGAGCTAAAGGCCCAGATACAAGGTCCAAGTGGTCCTCAGGGGCATGTGCTCCAAAGGAGGGGGAAGGAGAGGCTGCTTGTTTACTTGTTTTGTTGTGGTAGTTATTTTGTACATTTTCTATTTATTACCAAAACAGATATCAGTACAACAGTTAAGAATGAAAGAATATGAATGCGTTGCATTGCATATCGCAAGTGGTGCGCCTACATTTTGTGCTGGTGCCCCTAAAACCAGTGTTAGTGGAAAAAGTTAGTCTGGAGCTCTGACATTGTAATTTCTGTAAGTTGTCTATTTATGGGGGGAAATGTGAATAATTGCATTGCAGTACGATATAAGGTGTGCCCCTATATGTTCTGCCTGTGCTCCTAAAATGTTCAGTATGAGGCTACAGTGCTCCTAGTAAAAAAGTTAGTCTGGAGCCCTGGAACCTTTAATGTACGATGGGTCTTTATTATTTTATCATGTAGGTGTTTTATGTGAGGAGCCAACACACACGAGTGATTACAATATTCAACCAAAATAATTATGATTAAGATTTTGCCACAATCGAGCAGCTCTAAATAGACTTCATTTAATAAAATTACTGTACGATATACGTATCGCAATAGATGGCAAAAACTGCATGAATGGTGTTCCATGCGCAGCGCATTCACGCTCTGCATGTCAATATATTTGGCCAATCAGATGTAGCCCTGCTGGCCTAGATGATAAATTAAAGACATTCCGATCATTGACAGGTTTTTCTATCAATGAATCGTTATTGTAAGAAGAAAATAAAAGAGAATTTGAAAACAGAGATTAGATCTCGTTTCGCCTCCAACTAAATTCTACTCTGGAAACTTCTAGAGATCACGTTTGTCCCGAGTTAAATTCATCAATATTAGGTTTTGATTATATATAATAGTTGTGTAGCTTATTCATGATCCCAGAACCTGAGGGAATTAACACACAGACACGCACACTCCGTGCATGTGTGTGTGTTGTGTGTGTGTGTGTGTGTGACACGCAGTGCACAGCACAAATGATAGAGACACAAGAGGATGTAAATTACTGACGGAGTCGCTCATAATAATCCTCTTCTACTTCCTGTCAGAACTTTTCATGTCCTGATCATAAAGAATGTAAAGTCATGACAGACACAGAAATCTACCTGATTGATGATTGATTGATTATTGATTGATTCATTGTCAGGAGTTTGGGCGGGGCTCCGGGGCGGACTGCAGACGTCATGTTCAGAAACTGAACTCCATGATAGGAGCCGTGGTGGAGGAGCAGGAGTCACCATGGTAACCAACCTGTCCCACAATACACTGCAGCTTGGTCTGCTATCGGGATTCTCATCTGTGTGTGTTTGTTACCAGGGAACCTGAGGAGGAGAAAAACGACCAGGTGACCACGCACACGCACACGCACACGCACACACACACACACACACACACACACACACACACACGGTAACAGGTTTTGAACTCTGCTCTGACAGGTGACAGTGACACAGACTCAGGTGAGTCGCTGGAGCAAATACATGGAAACACCTGAGGAGGCGGAGCTAGAGGAGGAACAGCAGCTGCATGGCAACAACATGACTGACAGGTGTGACGTTGTTTATTAAAAGAAAACAAAATTTGGAGAATTCAAACTCCGTTGATTCAAATCAAGTTAGGACGGTCGTCTTGCTTGAACCCCAAATTGCCCCCTCATAGAAAAAAGTGCGACCCATAGATGCACTTTTTGAATGAGTGACTGCCAGTAAACTGTCTGTACAAGACTAGATAAGTGTTATATAAATACAGATCATTTACAATATAAAGTTTAAAATGTACATTAGGTTTTGTGTTGTCGTACAAAAAGTTTAAAATGTTATCGTATAGAAAGTTAAATGTAAATAAAAAGGTATAATTAATTATATTTAACATGTTAGTCAAAATGTTAAGTTATTTAGTAAATATATAAATACGTTTATATCATGTGTAGAAAGACCTTTGACCTCTGTTTCCTGACAGGAACAGAAGAGATTCACCTGAGCAGGTACGATGATGACATCACCAACAGGTTTAACCAACACGTTTTCTGCTTTCACTGTTGATGCTGAGTCCAGTTGAGTCCAGGTGATCTAGAACCAACAGTTGTGAATGAAGAAGGTGGTTCTGGACTAATGTGGATCTATTTGGATGATTTTTTTGTGTCCTGAATCATTTCCACATAAAAACCTGATTTTAACTCGAATGATTGATAACATTTTCTTTTTTAATTAAGTTTGTTGAACTTAGATTTTATTTGTTTACGTATAATTATCAACGTTGGACTTTCTGTCCTTCTCTTTCAAAGTTCTGCAGGAACCCTGAGAAACCATCAGCCAGAACCAGCAGTCCCCCCGAGTCCAGTCGGGCCCGTTCCAGGTCACCAAATGAGAACAAAGGGAGCTGCGAGCCATTTTTCGAGGTGGACTTGTTTCCTCGGTTGTGACTCTCAGGTGCAGGAGTCACGTGACCCAGTTGTCAATGGGGGGTGTCAACAAGTGGGTGGGGACACATCTCTGTCCTGTGGTGACATCACCAGCTCCCGACCACTACTTCCTGTTTCCTCCCTGTTTGAGACTGAAGACGATTTCAGCTTTGACAATGACGAGTTTTAATTAGAAAAATTTAACTTGACAACGATTTAACGGTGTTAAATCTACAAACATTCGTCTGTTTCTTTGTTGTTGTTATTCTCTTTAATGAATGAAAAAACCTGAATAGTTTCAGGTTGATGTCAGCGATAAGATAAATTTCTGTTTGATCAATAAAAATATTGTATTAAAATCTGCTGATTAACTTTCTGGTTTATTTATAAACAGATCAACAAAAAACATCCAGACATTCAGTTCATGTTTTTATTGTTGAGATTATCACAAAACAAACGCTAATCGATGAGTTTAAGTATTGATTAACAAGTTAAAGTTTTGAATAACTAATCATCTGACAGATAATCTTAGGTTACAGAATAAATGATTTGTAGTTATGCCATTGGTTAAGAACAGGTGATTACATCACAATGTTGGCACTATCACGGCTGAGGTGGGCGGGGCTTCTTGGCATACTGGATGGCGTCGAGCGCGGCTCCAATGTCGAAGTTTTTGGCCTGAAGGAGTCGAGTCAACCACCCCCCCTCATCATTGAAGCCCATGGTCAACATGAGGGACAGAGACTCGATCAGACGGGGGTCCGCCTCTGGTGAGGGAGGGGTCAGAGGTCAGCAGGGTCACAAAGACTAATCAGACACTGGAGCAGAATGTGGTCTCACCTTGAGGCAGGTGAGGATATAGAGCTGCCTCCCTCAAACCTGTTGGACCCTGCTTTCCTCCTGAAAAGGGGTCCTGGTCCTGGTCCTGGTCCTGTTCCCCAGGCTGCAGGGACTGAAGTTCTCCAGTGGAGGGGTCAACCTCTCTGGGGCTGAGGTGAGTCCACTCCTCATCAGATTCTCTGCCAATCTGAAAACCACACAGTCACTTCAATATCCGGTTCTGAACGTAAACCAAGTCAGAATGTGACTTGGTTCTGAACCTGAATCTTACCCGGGTCAGATTCAGGCTCAGTTAAGGGTCTTGTGTCGGATCTGTCCGTCTCATGGAAGAACCTGACAAATTTAGAGGTAAATATTTAGCTTATGTTTTCATGTACGTTTGTCAACAGGATGGACAGATTTCCAGTAAACCTGATGTTTTATAGTTCAGAAAGGAACTCATTAAATTCCGGTGCAGATCTTTCTTAAACTTTTATAGGGTTAGTTTTCTAGAATTTTTCAAGAAATGATTCAGGAATCCTCAGAGTTAATATCTATTATTATATATAATGTATAAAGAGTTAAAATCTGTGAACATGTGATATTTAGTGCGGATCATGGTCTGGATTTATCTGATCTCAATAATATGGTGATTAATCAGCCAAATATAATGTGCTCTGTGTCCTCGTTGATAATTGAATAATTAATCGATGAATTTTCTGTTAGTGATTAATCAGCAGATGGAGTCGGGGTCAACACGTCTGAACCCGACTCAAAGCTCAGCTGTTTCTGAAGAACTGACCTTTGACCCCTCACTGCCGACTCCGTCCATCTCCACGTCACCCCACCCACCTGAACTCTGACAAGTGTTCACCTTCGACCTCTGACCCTCGTGCTCCACGTCGATGTCCACGTCAATACCTGACATCACACATGACAGCACTTCCTGTTTAAGGGCATTCGAAGCCATTTTAGGCCATTTTAGGCCTTCAACTGTGCTTTTACTTCAAAAAGACCATCACTTCCTGAGTGAGAACCAATCAGAAAAGCTTTATTCTTCTCAAGTGTGAACGTTGACATCACTCACCCAGCGGGCTCAACATGGCCGCCACTCCTTCCCCGATGTTCTTCAGGAAGTCCACGCTGGCCTGAGAAGCTGCAGATAGAGGTCAGAGGTCATTAAAGGTCACAATGATCATATTATCATCAATATTGATTAAATTGCTGGTTCTGACACTGACCACAGTCAGAAGCCTGTTCCTGGTTCTGGGTCTGGTCCTGGGTCTGGTCCTGGTCCTGGGGCTGGTCCTGGTTCTGACCCTGGTTATGGGTCTGACCCTGGTTCTGGATCTGGGTCTGGTTCCACATGCATCTAATCCTCTTCATGTTATGAAGTTTATTAAACATCCCCCGAGGAAACCACTGCTGAGAGACAGAGAAAAAACAGTTCTCACAAACGTCCTGGATCAGTCCGGATCAGTCCGGATCAGGTTCATCCTTGTGGATCAGGTCAGGTTTTTTCCTTCTCATTTGTTCAAAGTGATCATTTTGACTTTAAATAGGATCAACAACAGAAAAACAGACGAGAACAAATGGTCTCTCTGCAAAGAAATAACAAAACTTTACTAATAATGAATAATTATTACTCAAGTGTTAATTTAGTATTCATGCTGTGATTGACAGACAGTTGATCTAAAGTCAGCTGCTGCCCTCTGGTGGTCAAAGCCACACCGACATGACCACTCTAGTAGAAACATTCCCAATTAAACATTAAGAATTAAGAGTTCGATGTTATTTCTTTCCCATGATGCACCTCACCTGCAGCGGGTGCCAGATGGGCAGCAGAGCGTGCTCGGTGTGCGTCCCTTTGGCCTGGCAGGTGGAACAAAGGTCGTAGTTTGGACAAACTGAACACTTGAAACGAGTTCCCACCACGGGACCTTCACAGCCGTCACAGGTGACGTTAGGGTGCAGGGCGGGGGGCGGGGCCAGGTGAAGGGGAGGGGCATGGTGGGAAGGAGGGGGGGCAAAGGTGAAGGGGGGGAAGGCGTGGAGAGGAAAGTCTCGACGGTGCTCCTTTTTCTCTAAAAAATGTAAATAAAGCTTTATTAAATCAAAGAGACAGACAATTTTAATTAACCTGATGATTAAAAGCAATTATTATTGGTTGTTTAGATTATAGATGATTAATATCTTACCAATATAAATCACATGACTATTCACATACAGTGGTCATGTGGTGTAAACAGGTGAGTAGATCACATCAATCAATCACGTTATTTGTATCGCCCATATTCACAGATCACAATTTTTTCTCATAGATCTTAACAAGGTGCATGTACCTTTGATGAAGAGGCGGAAGGTGTTGTCCTTCATACACGACAAACCCATCGTCAGTTCATCATCAGAGGAAAACGCCACCAGGTCTCCATCTTCATCTGAAATGTTCAACATCATCTTCATCATGTATCATTAATAGTATAAACTTATAAACATGTCTCATTAATAGTATAAACATATAAACATGTCTCATTAATAGTATAAACATATAAACATGTCTCATTAATAGTATAAACTTATAAACATGTCTCATTAATAGTATAAACATATAAACATGTCTCATTAATAGTATAAACATATAAACATGTCTCATTAATAGTATAAACATATAAACATGTCTCATTAATAGTATAAACATATACACATGTCTCATTAATAGTATAAACATATAAACATGTCTCATTAATAGTATAAACATATACACATGTCTCATTAATAGTATAAACATATAAACATGTCTCATTAATAGTATAAACATATAAACATGTCTCATTAATAGTATAAACATGTATCAATAATAGTATAAACATATAAACATGTCTCATTAATAGTATAAACATATACACATGTCTCATTAATAGTATAAACATATAAACATGTCTCATTAATAGTATAAACGTATAAACATGTCTCATTAATAGTATAAACATATAAACATGTCTCATTAATAGTATAAACATATAAACATGTCTCATTAATAGTATAAACATATAAACATGTCTCATTAATAGTATAAACATATAAACATGTCTCATTAATAGTATAAACATATACACATGTCTCATTAATAGTATAAACATATAAACATGTCTCATTAATAGTATAAACATGTATCAATAATAGTATAAACATATAAACATGTCTCATTAATAGTATAAACATATACACATGTCTCATTAATAGTATAAACATATAAACATGTCTCATTAATAGTATAAACGTATAAACATGTCTCATTAATAGTATAAACGTATAAACATGTCTCATTAATAGTATAAACATATAAACATGTCTCATTAATAGTATAAACATATAAACATGTCTCATTAATAGTATAAACATATAAACATGTCTCATTAATAGTATAAACATATACACATGTCTCATTAATAGTATAAACATATAAACATGTCTCATTAATAGTATAAACATATACACATGTCTCATTAATAGTATAAACATATAAACATGTCTCATTAATAGTATAAACATATAAACATGTCTCATTAATAGTATAAACATGTATCAATAATAGTATAAACATATAAACATGTCTCATTAATAGTATAAACATATACACATGTCTCATTAATAGTATAAACATATAAACATGTCTCATTAATAGTATAAACGTATAAACATGTATCAATAATAGTATAAACATATAAACATGTCTCATTAATAGTATAAACATATAAACATGTCTCATTAATAGTATAAACATGTCTCATTAATAGTATAAACTTATAAACATGTCTCATTAATAGTATAAACATATAAACGTGTCTCATTAATAGTATAAACATATAAACATGTCTCATTAATAGTATAAACATATAAACATGTCTCATTAATAGTATAAACATATAAACATGTCTCATTAATAGTATAAACTTATAAACGTGTCTCATTAATAGTATAAACATGTCTCATTAATAGTATAAACGTATAAACATGTCTCATTAATAGTATAAACATATAAACATGTCTCATTAATAGTATAAACTTATAAACGTGTCTCATTAATAGTATAAACATGTCTCATTAATAGTATAAACTTATAAACGTGTCTCATTAATAGTATAAACATGTCTCATTAATAGTATAAACATGTCTCATTAATAGTATAAACATATAAACATGTCTCATTAATAGTATAAACATGTCTCATTAATAGTATAAACGTATAAACATGTCTCATTAATAGTATAAACATGTCTCATTAATAGTATAAACATGTCTCATTAATAGTATAAACGTATAAACATGTCTCATTAATAGTATAAACATGTCTCATTAATAGTATAAACATATAAACATGTCTCATTAATAGTATAAACTTATAAACGTGTCTCATTAATAGTATAAACATATAAACATGTCTCATTAATAGTATAAACATGTCTCATTAATAGTATAAACATATAAACATGTCTCATTAATAGTATAAACTTATAAACGTGTCTCATTAATAGTATAAACATGTCTCTAATAGTATAAACATGTCTCATTAATAGTATAAACATGTCTCATTAATAGTATAAACATGTCTCTAATAGTATAAACGTGACTCACCTCTGTAGAACAGACTGAAGTTCTTCAGGTTGGTGAACACTGACGCAGTTTTCTGGTTCAGCTGATCGAAGGAAACATCCGGATTCATCGTGAACCTGCGGATTTCTTTCACCGCCTCGTCTTTACCGAGCAGGTAAATCTTCACCGTGACCAGCGACATGTTAACTGACTGAGTGGAACTAGCTAACTAACACTAACTCTACTGAAAGTAACTGAACTAACTGAACTAACTGAACTAAACTCACACAAACAGCGTCTGACACTAAAGAGACAAACTTTGTGACGCAGCGTCAAATCCTTACTTTAATGTTTACTTCCGCAGTTGACGTCTTCGTCGTGTTGATACGTCAACGCTGACACGGCCTCTCATTGGTCCCCTCACGAAGTACCACCCACTCGACCAATGTGACACGGAGAAATGACTCAGCACTTTCCAATGAGGGACTTTCCCCTCAGCGGACCAATCGGATTCATCCAAGTTCAGACGAGTCATCGTCATGAGACAAGATGGCGGACAGATGATATTTGTTTTTCAAAGTTTACATCAGTGTTGAGGAGAACAGTTTATCTTTATTCATATAAATCTGTTCTAGTCTTGATGAAACTTTATGCACTTTACAGAACAGGTGATTGCATCTATGGTTCAGTAAAATAAATCAAGCTTTTTTTTTCTGTCATGCATTGAAGAGATATTGTAAATGTTAATTCTTCCATCTGTTAATGGGGCTTTTCATTTTACATGTGATGAAAGTTTTAACAGAACAGGTTAAATATGAGATATCAGGGTGAGGGTAGGTGAACTGAGCCCGTGTCCTATTAAAGGCTGCAGGCGGTGCACTGTCCTCCCCCCAGGGGGCTCCCTTGTCCTCCCCCCAGGGGGCTCCCTTGTCCTCCCCCCAGGGGGCTCCCCTGTCCTCCCCCCAGGGGGCTCCCCTGTCCTCCCCCCAGGGGGCTCCCTTGTCCCAGGTGCGCTGACGGCAGTGTCCCTCCCGGACTGTGTTCCATCCTCCACACTGAAAAGAAAAGTCTGTTGGATTTACATGAAAAATATATGTACATCGGTTGCACATATTAAAATCATGTTCACTCAAAACTATTTAATTATGTTAAATATACAGAATTATTTATTGTCAAAACATGACTTTTTTATGTTCATTTAAATATATTCTTTAATGTTAAGTATATTCAATTTCTCTATGTTAAACCAACATGACCTTTTGATGTTAATTTAAAGCATTTTACATGCTCAGTATATTCAATTAGTACCTGAGTTATTTATTTAACCTACATGCATTGTTGTTCTGTTAAATGTACCTAGCCTGCTCAAGTAAGTCTTACATTATTAAGTTATAAAGCATATGCATAATTTGCACATAAGATTATTTCTGTGCATCAATTTATTTTATGTAAATAAGGCATTTTGTACATCCTTCTATCTGAGCCATCCTAATCTCTCATCTACAGCTAGTATCATAACATTTTCAAAACAAATAAGGAATAAAGAAAAACAAATACCTTTTCACAATGTTACTGTATTTTCTCAAAGTTTTAAACTTTAACACTAAACTACAGACGTGTGTAAGGCTTGTATGTATATGTAAACATACAAGCACATCACCCACTTGACAGAACATAGCACGTTTTTTTCACAGGAACACGTGTAAACCATATTCTCAAGAGTGCATAAACACCTTAATTGCTAAGATTGACACAATCACTAAAACAGCTTCCAATAAAAACTAAAAAACAACATCCTTAGATGTTCCACATTGGTTAAATGCAAATAATTCTGACTGGCAATTTGTAGGAAGTAAAGCAGGACCCAATGTCAGGAGAGCCCACTAAACATCCACTATTGTGTGGAAGTGTGTCCGGTGAGCGAACCCCAAACTCTCCTCCGCTGCAGCACCGACGACACACGAGAGGGCGAGTCGCTTCTTCGGCAGCGGTCGAGCGGCGCTTCATGTGCAACACCGCCCCCTACAGCTCCGGAGTGTTTGTGTCGTGCTGTTGATCTGAGGGACTTTTGGTTGGAGCTGAAACATGAACTGTGGAAAACAAAGGTCAAACCCCAAGTGTCTGCACGGCTGAATGAGACTGGTGCTCCACGAGGGGGGGTACTTCAGCTGCTGCTGTACTTCAATACATGTGTCATGAGTCTCTACTTTACTTGAGTAGAACAAGTAGAAAGACTGGATTTAACAACTGTGTTATGTATTTCAAACTTCAGCTTCGTCACACATTTGATATGATTTTTATTTGTTGAAGAAATACAAAATTATATACGTATATATCAGGATCAATACAGTTTATAAAACATCACAGAACCTTATTTCTACATTGATTCAGAAAACAGCAACATTAGTTCTTTCAAACACATTCATGTCAGTGTAATTATAGATTTCTGTCTTTACAAAGTGAGAACTGAATATGTGTGATAAAGGAAGGTCAGTGTTTGATTGACAGCTGATCTCTGTGGAGCAGAAACGTCACCACGACGAACTTTGATCAACAAACATGGAGACAAAAGAAGTTAAAGATTTAAACACAGAATCTAAATCACTGCTTTTAATGACTCGAGTCTATTTGAGTTTACAGAACTCAGCTGTGGCTCCAGGATAACAAACCCCAACTCCAGCACAGAGAGGCTGAGTGAATGTGGTCTGGACTCTGTGGAGGAGAGTCATGGTGTCAGAGACGCTGTAGAAGGACAGAACACCTGCACTGGGATCCAGGTACACTCCTACTCTGGAGGACACAGGACCTGCACTGGGATCCAGGTACACTCCTACTCTGGAGGACACAGGACCTGACACTGGAGTCATGATCCTGTTGTAACAAAAGTAATAACTGTTTCCATAACAAACTAATGACCAAGATTTATCATTGTTTCCTAATCCACATTCACCTGAGCCTCCTGCTCTGCTGATATTCTTGTATGTGACTGCTACATGAACTGCTCCTCCTATCACCCCCACCCCCACCTCCACCTCCACCTCCCAGTAACAACGTCCAGTCAGACTCTCTCTACTCAGGACCTGAGGACAACCAGTGAATCTGTCTGGGTGTTTAGAATAAGACTGATCTTCACTCATACGTGTTACTTTTCTGTTTCCCTCAGATAATAACAGACGTCTGTTTGCTGTGTTTGGATCCAGTGTGATTTCCTGTGAATATCTTAAGAAGTCAGCTCTGGTCTCTGGCTCTGGTTGTGGCAGTAAAACATCCACTTGAGACACAATCTGTAAAATCTGTGTCTCTGTCTCACTCAGAATGTCCTGTAGTCGACCTCTGACCTGTGACACAGCTGCTGTCACGTCCTAACCGTGACAGCCCCCTAACCCTTCATTGAGGGAAACTCTGCATCACCTCCTCAGGAGAAATGAGGATGAAGAGGAGGATTATGACGAAGGCAGTGAGGTGGAGAACAGTGAGTTTCATATCTGTCCTTTGAATCCTTTTTCTGTGTGTGTTGTGTATGTCTCCCCCTGCTGGTAGAGTGTGAGTACACTCAGGTGTGTGGAAAACAGGTCCGAACCTATTCAAAAAACATCTTATTAAACTTAATCTTAACTTTAACCTTAACTTAACTTGATCATATATAGATACATATTCACTTTTATTGAACATTCTTCCGGTTTTTATTCTGTGATTCTGTTAATCATTAATCACCCCTCCCCACCTCAGGGGAGGAGTTTTCTAATCTCGTCCCTCAGAGCATCTCCTCAGTGGCAGGAAGTGACATCACAGGGTCGGAAACACCTGTGGAGCCTTACTCCACACTTTCATCATTGACTCCGCCCCCTGGTACCACGCCCTCCACCGCTTCCTTTATCACCATACCTGACTCCACCCACTATGAGGGCAGAGACACTGTGGTCGCAATGGAAACAGCCAGTCAGCAGCTTGTGCCCCGACAGTGGGGCTCCTTTGATGACATCAGCCCTGAACTACCATTGAAGAAACCCCTCCCCCAATATGAAACATGGGCGTGGTCAGAAGAAGCAGAGGCAGGGTTTGATGAGGAGGTAGAGACAGAAAGGGGGAGGAGGAGACATCACCTCCCCACCCCTCTGCAGGGCCTCCTCCAGCTGAAGGGGCTCAAAGAAGCTCCGCACCCTGGACAGATGGAGGTGGAAGGAGGCGGAGCCAGAGCTCTGTGGAGGGCGGTGTTCTCCGGAAACAAGAAGAAGGAGAAGAGGGGCTGGAGTTCACCTCCAGTAAAGACAAAGGTTACAGCCAATCAGAGGAGAGCTACAGGTGATGATGTCATAATCACACATTCAGAAAGATGGCGGTCTTTGTGATGATGTAATAATTGTACTCCCTGTCTCCAGATATGAGAGGAAGTCTGACTGAAGAGTCAAATCTGGAATCATCAGCGCTGCTGCAACGATGTTCGCTAAAACCCAGGAACAACGTAAGCAACCAACCAATCAGAATACAACCAATCAGAATTCAACCAATCAGAATTCAACCAATCAGAATACAATAAGTTGATGTCTGGTGTGTGTAGCTGCGTCTGGAGGTGTTCGACCTCACGTCTGAAATTCACAGAGTCACAATAACGGAAGAGGAGGAGGAACAGGAGGTGATCAATAATGTGATTGATACATGTGATGGATGTGTTGTGATATGTACATGTTATTGATACATGTTGTGATTGACAGGTGTTGTGATGTACACATGTTATTTAGACCTGATGGTTTTTAAATAACTTTGACTGGTTTTGTTTTTTGTCTTTCTTCTTCCTGCGTCTCAGCCGTTGTATGTTCCACATGCTCTGGCTTTCAAACGATCATACGCCATCAAGGTAATGAGGCATGTTGTTCGGCTCTAACATCCTGGTGTCTGTCCACTCATCTGTTTGTGTTGTTCCAGAGACACTCTGGGAGGGACAGACTCCCCCTGCAGGACTCTGATGGACAGTCCTCTTGTCGCACTGAGGTTGTCGGGGTCATAGTTGAGCCGAAGGAGCCGTCCAGTCTGAGCGTGAAGGAGGCCTTGTTCCACAGAGAGCGAGAGGACGAAGATGAAGACCTGGACACGAAAATCACCAGACGAGTTCAGAGAGCCGCTCGACGACAAGCGAAACAGGAACAACAGAAGAGACTTCACAAGGCTCAGGTGAGTTTACCGGAGGACAAAAGGTTCATCTGATGACAAGAGGTTCAACTGACGACAGACACGTCCCTGTGTTGTGATGATTGTGTTGTGTATAAAGTTGTGATGATTGTGTTGTGGAAAAAGTTGTGATGATTGTGTTGTGTATAAAGTTGTTTGTGTTTTAGATGATCCAGAGATGTCTTCAGCAGGTTGAACAGAAACAAAGAGAACTGGAGGAGAAAGGAGTGATGGTGGAGAAAGCTCTGAGAGGAGAGGCTGGTACATATATAACATATATATATTTATAAAGATACACTGTGTACCTATACAGGTATACTCTACATCTATAAATATACAGTGTTTATATACAAACATGTATACACTGTACTTATCAGATTACTATGGAGACTCTATCGACTGTCAAGACGTCAACCTTCATCTCGGAGGTTAGTAACAAATATATGTACTATGTTAACTGTCAGTGTCCTTGTTTCTGACTTGTCTGTCTGTCTCAATCTGATCTGTCTGTCTCTCAGGGCTGGGTCGTGTGGAGAACCCGGTTCTGATGCATCAGTGGTTCCAGCTCGTTCAGCAGAAGAATTCTTTGCTTCGATATGAATCTGAACTCCTCATATTGTGAGTATCTGACCTGTGGTGTGGTTCAGGGTCACCAGAGGTTGACCTGTGACCTGTGACCTGTGTTTCAGTGCTCGGGAGCTGGAGCTGGAGGATCGTCAGAGTCGTCTGCAGCAGGAGCTCAGAGAGAAAATGGCTGTTGACGGTAAATTAACTTTTTTCTGTTTTATTAAATATTTCAAAATTAAATACAATTTTTATTTCTGTGTGTTGATTTTTTGTTATTTTGTGTGTGTCGCCGTTGTGTCGTTTTTTTGTGTTGTTGATGTTGCTGTGTTTTTTGTGTTTGATGTGTTGCGTCGTTTTGTGTGTTGTTGGTTTGTTGTGTTAGGTTTGGGTTTATTGAATTATCTCAATGACCCCCCCCCCCGCTTCATCCATCAACTGGGCAGTTGAAATCAATCAATCAATCAATTAAATTTTATTTGTATAGCCCATATTCACAAATCACAATTTGTCTCATAGGGCTTTAACAGGGTGAGACGTCCTCTGTCCTTAACCCTCAACAAGAGTCAGGAAAAACTACTAAAAAACCCTTTTAACAGGTAAAGAACGTAGAAACCTCAGAGAGAGCCACATGTGAGGGATCCCTCTCCCAGGACGGACAGAAGTGCAATAGATGTCAAGTGTAAACATGACCAAGATAAAGGTTTTAGCAGCATTGATAAGGGTAAACAGGTGAATTGGTGGATTAATGTCATTAACGGTCAAGTATCTGAGGAGAAATACTCCTCTCTGTATCAGCAGTCCTGCTGCAATCATAGTCTATGGTCAGCAGCCAGTAAGACCATGATACACCATCAGGATCGGATGCCACTATAGTCCACAGTCATTGTGCACTGCCGCCATTAGGATCCATCATCAGCTGCCACCTCGGTCGTGGTCCACCACCATTATCGGATGCCAACACGATAAAGGATCCGCCTTTATTACCACGATCAGCCAGCACGATACAGAATCCGCCATACTGGATCCACCATTACGATCTCCGATACACGATCCACAGATCCTAATCCATGATGTGGCCACAGCTGCGGCCCCGGATCTGCGGACGATAGGGCAAAGGGACTCCGGGGAAGAAGTCAAGTCAGTAACATGTATTGATGGGATATGAATTACATTGATGTGATAACAGTTTGAGAAGTGGAAGGAGAAGCTGGAAGAAATGTGGATCCAAAGGCAATGCACTGGCCCACGCACGCCATCAAAGCTCTCCACTCTCACATATCCCCTCTAAGTCGGATTGGTTTTGTTGAAATTTAATTATTAGTTTTTGATAAGTTTACTTTAAAGTAAGTGTAAAGAAAGATTTCTTTGTACAAGGACAGGTTTTGTGTGCGTGGTGTTGTTTTGTGTGTGTTGCTGTGTTGTCTGACTTGCTGCTGCTGTTCTTCAGATCACCTGAAGGGGGGGCAGCAGCTGCTGGAGGAGCGTATGATGTTGGGGGAGATGTTGGAGGTGGTGCAGCAGAGAGACTCTCTAGTGTCCCTGCTGGAGGAGCAGAGAAAGCAGCAGCCACAGGAACAGCAGGACCAGAAACTGGACCTGAAACCAGGACCTGTGACTCAGCTGATCCTGGACCTGGGACTCAGCTGAACCTGGATCTGGTCTCAACATATCCAGGATCTCTTTGTCCAGCTGGACTTAACCTGACAACCCACAGTCAGGCTCCGTGGTCACATGATGCTGGTTTAAACTTGTTAAGTTAACTCATTAAGATCTGAGCATGTGCACATGAAAGGGGCCTACTGGGTTAGGGTTCCACCTTGATGAAGTTGTGGTGGTTATTAAGGGTGTTTACAAAGGTTTGGAAGTCTTCTTTGGAGTAGGTCCAGATCCCCCAGATATCATCCAGATACCTAAAGTAGTATTGGGATTTGGTTTTTGTATCTGGAAGACAGTCTACTCCCAATCTGCCATGTATACGTTTGCATATGCTGGGGCAAATAGTTTGCCCATCGTTGTGCTTTTTACTTGAAGGTACTAAGGTCCATTAAAGTGGAAGTCATTTCTGGTTCGACTTAAATATTGAATATGCATAATTTCCCTTTCCATCCATTTATGGATGGCTGCATTGCCTAACGGTTTGTCGATGTTTGTGTAGAGACTGTTGACGTCTGCTGTGAACAACATACAGGGTTCCTGTAGCTGCATGTCCCATATATGTTGGATGAAGTCCTGTGTATTTTTAAGGTAGCTAGAGTATTTTGTTGACAATAGGGTTAGGAAGGAGTCAATGTTTTCGGTGATGCCATAACTTTCACTTTTGCAATCAGAGACAATAGGGTGTCTGAGGGTACCTTGGTGTCTGAGGGCCTTCCTTTTTTAGGTAGGAGATCTGCTTATTGTTCAGTGTTTTTATGGTTAGCAGGATGTCCAACATCTAGGCGATCATTTTGGCGGTTTCTAAATACATAGGTTGTTCTAAGGTTATGTAGTAAGTTGTAACTTGCAGTTGGCGTAGGGCTTCATGAACATATTTGCTCCGGTCCATGACTGTGGCACTGCCTTTGTCTGCCAGTTTGATCACGATGCTTTTGTTGTCCACTCCATCTTTTAGAGCTTGTTCCTCTTCTGGTGTGAGCTTTGTTGAGTCCTATTCTTGTTTCAGGGATTTGACTGGTCGAATTTGATTAGGGTGAGTTGTTTGGGTGGTAATTTGTCTGATGCTGTTTCCCACAGGGATTAGGGAGAAATGGTCTTGGATTTGGGGTTGGTCCAAAGTAGGCGCTCAGTTTCAGTCGTCTATGTTATTCTGTAAGGTTGATGAGTATGGAGTCTATTACTATTTGCTTGGTTCCAAGAAGGTACGAATGATAATCCTTTCTTTAACAGTTATTTTTTGGTTTGGCATTAAGTCATAGTGGGTTGATAGGTTAATGACCTCCTTATCTAATGGTTCAGTCCCCCTCCTGGGTTGATTTACCCTAAAAAAGCCTTGCATGTTTGCCATATTTTCTGGCCCGATCTGGGTGTCCAATGTACCTGGTCCCAGTCTGTGCAGAAATAATTCCTTTCCAGGTGGGGGATTTGACGGCCTGTTTCCTTGATTATGAAGTTGAGGGACTTGTTGTTCTTAATCCTCTGGTAGTCGATCAGAGCAGTTAATTATAGGAATAAAGATCTCTAGAGATAATGGTGGCTGCTATTAGTATAAAATGTAGATCCTTTGTGAGTAGGAGGGGGTTTCCTTGTTTTCTGTTGTTAAGGCCGAATGAAAGGGTCACTTTGGTCAACATTATAAATGACTACAGAGCCAACACCCACCTGGTCCAACACTTCTGGAAACAGGGACTAAGGAACTTGTTCGAGAGGACTCAGCACAATCAGGACTGGAGAAGATTCCCGAATAGAATGAACAAGAAGGACACCTCATAACAGATTGTAATGGAACTGTGTCATTTGTTTATGTGATATTGCATGAGCACATGGCTGTGGAAAATTGACCAGATGTTTATCTAAAGGGTCAACATTAGGTTTATATGGTTGGGATCTCACTCCAAGGGTCGACCACAGTGACGTGAAGGCAGGATGTCTCCAACACTGATAAGACACCAGGAGACTAATATATACCTTTACATGACCCAATGGGAGGGGCCTGTGGGTTCTAAGAACACAAACCTCACGTCTGTTCTTTGCTCATCTGTAAGTGTGACTCCATCTGCAGATGCTGAAGTAAAATAAAGAAATAAGTGTTTGACTTTGTGCTTGATTCACATAAATTGACACCACAAGATCTGCCAAACAAGGGACTCTAAGAAGAAATGTATAGTTTAAAAATATAATGTGCAGTTATTTGTTAAATATGAGTCCATTTGTCTTAGTTTTTAAATAAATACATATTCATATTGACCAGCCCTTGATTGAATACTTCCTGTGTTTTTAGCTTCATTAATTGTATGAGTTTGTCGCCTTTGATCTAATAAAATAAAGGATATGAAAGTGATGAGAAGATGGGACAATGTTCAAAGCTGAAAGCCACAGAATGGAATCATCAGGTTCTGTTCCCGGCTGTAGCCATAACAAACCCAGATCTGATTCTCCCCTCAAAACAAGATAAAAGATTTAAAAAGTAAATTATGCATTCAAAAAAAAATCCTTTCACTTATTTGAGGTCAACACCTTAAAAAATGAAAAAAGAACCGAATATTAAATGATAAATAATTTTTAAAAAAGTCACCTCTTCCCTCATGACAGTGAGGTACATTAAGAGGAGGCAGAGTCAAACATCAGGATGACCAGGAAGGCAATGCTTGTCGGGGCTGGTCCAGGTTGATTCTGGGGGGGGGGCGGCACCCTGGCATGTGTCCTGGGGGACCAGGGAGGCAGTGTACATCATGGCTGGCCTTGGTTTTTCTTACCCTTGGGTTAGCTTGGAAGACAACACTTAGTCTGTGCTGGTCCTTGTTGATCTGGGGGGTGGGACACCCTGGGAGTGTCCTGAAGCAGTGTACATCACGGCTGGCCCTGACCGCTCCTATCCCTGGGGGGACCTGGGGAGAACGTGGTACGGTATATTTTCTCCATGAGTTTGTAGCCTCTTTCCAGAAGGCTGTGCCAAATGCTACAACACTGACTGGCCAGACTAGGGCTACCTTGCGGTGTTAACAAATAGTCTGTGCTGTGCAGGGGGTAAGTACACACCCGTTGGTGTTTTGGGTTATGGTATTTGGTCTAGAGCTGGTATAAGGGCTATGCCAGAGCCCTTGGTTGGCATGGTGGTTGAGTAAGTGGGATTGGGGGTTTCTGGGGTGAAGTTAGGGTGCCCTTTAGGAGTATGGATAATAGCCCATTGGGGTCAAGATATTCTACCAACTTCACAAAAAAAGTTATTCAAGAATATCTCCTTCTCCAATGTGCTTTCATCCCTAACCCCTACCCCTACCCCTAACCCTAAACCCTAACCCTAACCCTAACCCTACCCTCTGAAGAAGCAGCACCACTGCGAAACGTCAGGGATTTTTAAGGAACCACTCCACGGTACGTCACCTTGGACTCTTTTATCTCTTTTAACTCTTTTATAGAGCATTCTTGCTTTTTACCGTTTTAAGCATTGTAGCACCCTTGCTTTTAACTGTTTTTAGCATGTCTTTTTAATCGTTAAGTTAGTGTTTTTAATCGTCAGGGTGGGTCTCTGCCTGAGGCCTTTTAGTATTTTTATTTTTTGCTTTTACACAAAAAACTTTTGGCCGCAAAAAGACCCTTTTCCGGGAGGATTATAGCCCTAAACACTCTGGAGACTTTTTTATTAAACTCTTTTCTCCCGTTGAGCTCAACAAACCTGCAATAACACGGACATCTGGGAGCTCCTTCTCCATCACACCACCCCAGCTCCACAACCAGAGACCCAGGCCCACGCCACCCAGCACACCTGGACCTCGGAGACCTCCACGGACGCCAACAAGGTAAGAGCCCACACCTCGACGATTAAAATGTATTTTAACAGAGACAAGACCGCATCTTTGAGTGGTTCAGTGGTTAGACGACAGTTCACACACAACAACACAACACCACAGCCACTCATGTCACTCAACACACATACAAGATCACAACACAGACACAACACTACACTTAGGAACACAAACATGGACACAGCACCCACTCACACATTGAATCAAGCACCAGACCCAGAAACAAGAGCAACAGCCAAACAATTATTCAAACTGATACAGGCCATACACCACAAGCACACAACAGACCACTGCTTAGCCACAAACACTTTTCCACCTGGTATGATGCGTCAAGTTAACCGTCTGACAGATTTGATAAAACCAGCCACACCCACAGACATTACACGACACAGGGTGCAGAACAACACTACACAATGGATGAAGGCAAACATGCAGATATTACAGGAACATTATCACAACACCATACACACCCTCAGCCACACAAACCACAACCCAGTGGCACTACTCATAGCCACAGGTTGGGCTAAAAAGAGGTATGGGCAGAGGTTCAGGCCAGAAACAGTAACAGCCACAGAACGGCTGATACAGAAACACACACAACACCACAGTACCAGCAGCAATCATCATAACCTCCCACCTTCTCCCAGAAATAAGACCAGGTTGGAAAGCTCTCTCCCCACCATCCCGGAGCTGTCCGACGAAGAGGAATTTCCGGCACTACTAAGGTCACACAAGGTACCACCCACACCACAACAGCATCCAACAAAACATCACCGGACACCCCTTCTCCCCACCCCGACACAACCCCCGATAAGGCCGACTATCCCTATACTACAACCACTACCCCAACGACGTACCCACCCCCCCAGACTAAGACAACAACAGACGACACCTCACGCACTCCCCACCCACCCTATGTACAACAAGGGCCCTCTGCAGCCACAGAGGGCACCCCCACAACAGGACTTCTTCACCCCCAACCCTCTCCCAGCAAGAGTTAAAAGAGTCTCCTGGGGACCCAAACCAGTCACCCAGGGGACGGAGGGAATTAGACCAAACCCCCAACTCTCACCCATCCTGCCAACATTTAACAAACGGACCATTTTACCCAAACCGACCACCAACCCCATCACCCCTGACTTACCCACCACTAGCACTGAATCACAACCTGACAGAAAGACCCCCCGAACCACAGAAGCACAGATCCACCAGGTAACAGACGCACTTATATAATAAGGTCATGTACTAGAGGTCAAAGGTCATGTACTAGAGGTCAAAGGTCATGTACTAAGGTCAAAGGTCATGTACTAGAGGTCAAAGGTCATGTACTAGATGAGGTCAAAGGTCATGTACTAGATGAGGGTCAAAGGTCATGTACTAGATGAGGTCAAAGGTCATGTACTAGATGAGGTCAAAGGTCATGTACTAGAGGTCAAAGGTCATGTACTAGAGGTCAAAGGTCATGTACTAGAGGTCAAAGGTCATGTACTGGATGAGGTCAAAGGTCATGCACTAGATGAGGTCAAAGGTCATTTACTGGATGAGGTCAAAAGTCACTCACTAGATGAGGTCAAAGGTCACTCACTAGATGAGGTCAGTCATTACAGATAGGTCAAGTCATGTACTAGATGAGGTCAAAGGTCTGTACTAGATCAAGGCTACTAGATGAGGTCAAAGGTCATGTACTGGATGGAGGTCAGAGGCATGCACATGGTCAAGCTAGATGAGGTCAAAGGTCATGCAGCTAGATGAGGTCAAGAGGTCATGTACTGGATGGGTCAGAGGTCATTACTTCACTGTGATGAAGGTCAAAGGTCATATGCACTAGATGAGGTCAAGAAGGTTCATAGTCAACTGTATGAGAGGTCAGAGGTCATGCACTAGATGAGGTCAAAGGTCATGTACTGGATGAGGTCAGAGTACGCTCTCTTTTGCACTGCCCCCCCCTAGGGACAACCCGTGACGCTACAATATATAATGGCTCCATGAGTTGAAAACCAGCAGACTTTGCCGGACTCTCAGATTGGTGTACAGAGCACGTTGAGGCTGCAACCCAGCTGCTCCACATGGGTAAGACATCAATCATCATCTATTATTAAAACTCCATATATCGTTTCACAACGTCTCCTCCTCCGAGAAGACCATTATGATAGAATTAGTTTGGTTTTAATTAGGCGCAGATCTGGCCAAGTAGGGTTTTTCTGGAAAGGTGGAACAACTGCACCTGCCAGACTGTGATCCACACCCTCCGCCATCTTGCCTTGATGATAAACAGAAGGAGCCCCAGGACGGAACCCTGGGGAACACCAGTAGTGACTGGAATTGGCTGGGATTTGAAAGATTTGAGTTGGATGAAGTGAATATATATTTATAGTAAAGACATACAGACAGTTCAGTGTTTTATCAGACACATGTGAAAAGAGGAAACAGATGTGAGACACTGAACTTTATTTAAACACCATGAGTTTACAGTGTGAGCAGCAGGAGGCGCTGCAGGAGATACTCTTGATCGACATGATAGTTCTATTCAGAGAAAACTAAGAGCCTATGTTTCTGTTCAGAGAAACGAAAAGAAGAAAGAGGAATCATCTCAATGATGCAGACGTCACACAGATGTGATGCTGTCACACCCAGATGTCGGACGTGCAGTCTCCTCCTGGATACCTCAGCTCGTGGGCGAGAACCGGACCGCCGGGTTCTTTACCAAAATCCACTAGGAAGTTCTCGTTTAGGGTCAAACCTCCGCTGACAGAGTTCAAAGGTCATGTACTAGATGAGGTCAAAGGTCATGTACTGGATGAGGTCAAAGGTCATGTACTAGATGAGGTCAAAGGTCATGTACTAGATGAGGTCAAAGGTCATGTACTAGAGGTCAAAGGTCATGTGCTAGAGGTCAAAGGTCATGTACTAGATGAGGTCAAAGGTCATGTACTAGATGAGGTCAAAGGTCATGTACTAGATGAGGTCAAAGGTCATGTACTAGATGAGGTCAAAGGTCATGTACTAGAGGTCAAAGGTCATGTGCAAGAGGTCAAAGGTCACGCGCTAGAGGTCAAAGGTCATGTGCTAGAGGTCAAAGGTCACGTGCTAGAGGTCAAAGGTCATGTGCTAGAGGTCAAAGGTCATGTACTAGAGGTCAAAGGTCATGTGCTAGAGGTCAAAGGTCATGTGCTAGATGAGGTCAAATGTCATGTACTAGATGAGGTCAAAGGTCATGTACTAGAGGTCAAATGTCATGTACTAGATGAGGTCAAAGGTCATGTACTAGAGGTCAAAGGTCATGTACTAGAGGTCAAAGGTCATGTACTAGAGGTCAAAGGTCATGTACTAGATGAGGTCAAAGGTATG